>CM034147.1:799182986-799302986 GCA_019776745.2 Taxus chinensis | reverse complement strand
ACCACTCAATACCCATGAACAACCCAGGTTTAGTTAGAAAATTATGGAATAATTTTTTTTAAAGAGTTTACAACCAAAAATTTCAGATTCCATTACAACAACTATCAAAACACCTTACAAAACACTAAGAGAGGGAAAGTTATCCCAAGCACAGTTAAAATTCCCTTAGGTGATAATCTAATTATTTAAATCTAGATTAACACTAAGTTGTACGATTCTTAATTAAACTCAGAGGGTAAGAAAAGACAAAACAATTAAATACCCAAGGTATTTACTTCCACAATATTTAAACAATTTACAAGGTCTTAAACATGGGGTTATATTAAACATGAAAATTGAAAGGGTAAAATTCTCTCTAACCCACTCTCAGAACTCAATTAAGGATTCAATATAATTTTTCACATAATTAATGAACTTAAGTATTCTTTAAAATATTCCCATTAGATAGGAAATTTCTTCACCTTTCTAGTGATATAAAGAATTCCTCCTAACTCCTCATATTTTACAAGTTATGGGGCGACAGGCCTTGGGAGGAAATCTTTCCCAAAGGTAGGCCTACGGGCCTGGGGAAGAAACTTCATCCTTAGCGCTCTTGGGTGAAAAGTGCATTTCAATTCCATGTGCCCATAGTGGGGATTCATGCTATAAAGGAAAATTTTGAACTTGGGGTCTGCTAAGGACATGTGTCCAAAATCCATGCCTAGGCAGGAAGGCAGGTAGCCGGAGGTAAAACAAGATATTTGACTTAATTTAGAAAAGGGTGAAAAGGAACATGTTAGCCTGCTCCTCTGCCGACATGATGAGATTCCACATTTCAACCAATGATTGGTTGGGGGTCATCGGTCCATTAGGGATACTTAGCAATTTTTGCTCGAAATGTTTCCGAAGCGCTAAGGTTTAAAAGGGTCCACCCGATTGGCTGCGGGCCGATGGGGCCGTCGAGGAAAGTTAGAAAATTTTCAAAATTTATTTTCAAAATTACTAAGGTTTTAAATGATTACGTGCCTCCGTCATTGCCTCATGAAACCACGTGGCAACAGCTGATTGGTTACGGGATGATGGGGCCGTAGACAAAGATAGGAAATTTTGGAAAAAAAATTTAGAGCTTACTTAAGAATTGTGGGCGTGCATGCCCATGTAAGTATTTTTCAAAAGGTAAAGGCAGGGCAGCGAAGCCATGGGGAAATGTTTTTCCAAATTTTCTTTTTTGAACTTAGATCATCTTTAGACAAAATGAAGGCTTACATGTTAGTGGAGCGGCAGAAAACTTCACGAATTTGTGCTTTTTGGGAAAAAACCAGAAAAGGAAAGTTTTATCCTGTGGGTCCATCCAAGAATATTTTATTCATTTGAATTTTATAGTTAGATTATTTTTGAAGGTAAATGAAGTAAAAAATTTAGAAGGCCAGACATTTAGATTGGGAACTCAGGTTTTGGAAAACGAGGACTTTCTAGAAAGCTCTCGACATCCTTTTCACAAAAAAACCTTAAGAATTTTATTTTGATAATGCTTGAAGGGTCAATTTTGAGAAAACGTCTTTCTGTCACTTAGAAAGTGAACTAGTATTTTTAACTTATCAATTTTTTACAAATTTGCAATTAATTATTTCACAACATTCCGAATAAGCATGGAGGATTTAACTTGGAATCTTTTAGGATAGATTGCAAGGTTAAATTTGCTTGATTGATTTGCATTAAAAATTATCAATGTTTTCACAACAAAAAGCCAACAATTTTTCCTTTTCTCGATTTGAAAGGTTCTTTTAAAAAATTCTTAAGTGTTTTGGTTTAGTTAGGGGATCATTTTGATCTCATTAAGTCCAATTGAATATTTCATTTGTCTCTTAAATATTTGCAGGGTTGTTTTGGACATTTTATAAAAAGGAATTTGCAAAGTATACAATGAAGTAGAAATGAAGTTTGTACAATTTAAGAACAGAGATTAAACTATCTCTTTTTTCATGTAATAAAAACATTGTATGTATTATGTGCTAGTTTTAAATAGTTTTCTTTCCTTCAATCAAATTATAGAGACAAGAATCCAACTTCAATTTTTTTAAAATTAAACATTTCAAATGAGACAGAGTAGTGCAATATTTCTTCATATGTGCTTCCTTTTCACTTCTACAAATAGAGATTTGATACTATATATTAAACACAAATTTCAAATGGAAATAATATCATATGAATAGGGAAAAACACTTCTATTAATTCAAAGGAATCTCTTATAAATTATTTCCCATTTATTTTCAAAATACAACATACAAAATACATATCTTTCTTTTCTGTTCACATAACTAAATACAAGATATATTCTTCCATAATCAATTACAACTTTCATAGCTAAAACAAAGTAGTCTTTTCAAAACAATACTATACAAGATCATCCACTTCAATGTGGGAAATGTTATAAAAGAAGTTTCTCAAGGGATTGTCAGAACTCTGTCTTTTTCCTCAATTACAATATACTAAATACAATTTCTTCCACATTTATTCAAAAATAGAAAACAGAGTATATCTCTTTTACATTTCAAATTGCAACTTTCATAGCCAATACAAAACATATTTCCATCACAAATAATGTATAAGGTCATCCACTTCAAAGTGGGAAAGGGTTACAATAAGAATAATCTCAACAAGGACTATCTAACTTGTCTTTTACCTCTACTCCAGAACAACAACATGAATATCCTCCATTTTCTTATTTCAATTTCATCACAATAGAACAAGGGGAAATGCAATGCTCTTCACCCAACAAAGACATCAAATGACAAGGGAGAAGCCATCCTTCTTCATTGGCCCCCGATCCCCAACCACAATGCAATAAGAAATGTTTTCCAACACATGGGAAAAATAGGCTTCCATAACACACAAGAAAATTTCACATTTAAAACATAGTCCAAAGCAAAACTACATTTTGCAACCATAGAATAAAGAAAACAAACAAAACTCATACTTCATCATGTAATCCAAAGGAGCAAGAAACTATGAGAGATGCTCCTTATGCCTCCCAAAGGGGAAAAGGGTATCATCACCTGAGAACAAACCACCAAAATATATATCATTTCAATGACATGCCCTTATGCCTTCCTCAATTACCCCTTATTCCTCACATTTCCTTATGCATCCTCGACCTCTTATGGTACCCCATAATGAGTGAAGAAATGAAAGATATTTCTTTGTAATATAGAACCCAAATCCCAACTACCTCCACACTTATACCTTCGCAAAAAAACTTATGCATCCCCCAAAATACCCCATAGTATTCTCCTACACCATCCCTAGGCCATCTACCCAACCAACCAACAAATATAATAGCACATTCAAACATTCAACCATTCACATATGCATAAAAATGAAATAAGATCATTTCAAGAGCTTAGCTCCTACCTCTCCATTATGGGGTTTGTTCCAAGGCTGCAAAAAAACAAGCTTTCCAATGCAAAACAGTCCAAGAGATCAACAATCTATAAGCATGCAACAATCTCCAATCTCCTTCAAAACCAAGAGCTAAAAATGACAAAAGAATTTTTTCCAAATGAACTATGTAATAGCGAAGCAACCCCAAAAACAAGCCAAGGACTTTGAATATATAGAAGAGAGAAGAGAAGAGGATGAGGTGAATCCATGTAGGATTCCACTTCACACATACTCAACTCCAACACACAAGGTCAACTTCATTCTCTAATGCATGATAAATAGGTGGGTGAATAATATGATAGCTTACTTACACCCTCCAAAACAAGCCCACAACCCAAAGGACTGAAATTAAAAATATGTAAGAAAGTGTAATTAAAGCATACAACTTGACTTACAAAAATGCATAAAGAAAGTCTTGATTTAACTCCCCAACATTAGGTGAGGTTGATATAAAAATTTAAGAGGTATGGGACACGTTTAACTTGTCCCACAAGCCTCCAAAATTAGCCTCCAAGGAAAATTTTGAATTTCAAAGAGGGTGGAGTGTTTCATACTCAAAAATCAACTTACCCATCTCTTACACATCACTTACACATTAATTACACTTATCTCACAACATTTAAAACAAGATCCAACAAATCTAATAATTACTTTCTTGTGTCCCAATTTGATTAATTAATTTTTACCAATATGATTACTCATATTGATTTACCACAATTTATTCAAATAAAAGGGGAACACATCACTTATAAAACACATACATACTAAACAAAGAAACCAAATAAATAAATACGCATAACCGTTGGTGACATTTAAAGGTGATCTCCCCATGGGAATCCCTAACAAAAATCAAACACACACACACACACGAACAATACAAGTTGCCATGATGACCTTGTTGAATTTATCCAGAATTCTAATAGGGTTGGTATTCAATCCTCCATTGTTTGTTGTGATATTTTAACCTACAAAACAAAATACTTCCTTTGGCCTCGTGGCTGTATTAAATCATTCAAAAGAAATATACATTAAAATTACAAAATCATCCATATATATAAATCACAGCATCATCAAGGCAACAACAATATCATTTGCAATCTCATAAACAACTATATGATCATCAAATTAATTCCATTTTCTAGGTCTACTCAATATATCCAAATATCACATGTCAGAACAACATCCATAAATACAACCACATCGGACAGTATATTAATATCCATATAAATGTCTCTAATAATCCACATGCATCATATATGAATAAATGTCGACAATAATCCATAATATGACATCTAACACCAAACTAAATCAAAACTATAATAATTTCCATATTATAGTCAGCAGTATCATGATAAATATCAAAAGTTTCGAAGGGAAGTGGGCACTACACCCCCTCCCCTTAGACTCAACTTCCTCCTGGAAGTCATTGGAAAGAGATAGGAACAAATGCAATAGAAAAGGATCACTCCCATTATGGGATTGCTTGCTTCAAACAAGTGTGGGTCTACTGAACCCATGTTTGGTCCAATAAAATTCAGCAAGAAGAAGGGAGATTGTAAGGGATGAGTTCTGAACTTTTTGCATGTAAGGCTACAAACATTTAAATGTAGAGAGTAACATTACACTATCAAACAAGATACAACACAAAAATATAACATGAAGAGTTCAAAAGAGTCTTAAGAGTAACCACCAAGTGGAGGAATAATATGGATAATTCCATGAGTTTGAGGAGGACCACATAGTTTCTTAAGCAATACAACATACTAGAGTAACAAAATTTAAGGTTTTGACTAAGGTTAAATTATGCTTTCATAGTTTGTTATTTAGACAAGGCTAGCAAAATCAACCATGGAAAAATTTTTGTATGAGAGACATGCTTAACCAAGGTCCCACAATTTGAGATCACACAAGATGAGGTTAATCAAGAGGGAAGGACACCTAAATAAGAAAAACATTTATAATTAAGGAAACTATTTATGGAAAGCAATTATATAACTCAAGAGGGTAGAGTCAAATTTTCATAGTAATTGTTGATGGTGAATCACAACACCCATGAATGTCTATAACTCGATGGGTTGAGACTCTCAGTGTGATTGCATAACATGGAAATTTTCGTAAGTGTAGGACCTTGCGAAATCGGAAAAGCTCTCCGGATGAAGGCGGGTTCCTATTCCTCTGTTCAGATGCACACATAAAATTGTAGAGGGTTTACTCAACACCTAAACTAACTTTCCAAGGAGACAGGGTAAGAAAATGCATAAAATAAAACCTAAACTACAAAGGTGATGCACCGAGGAATGAAGAACACCTATCTTTCCAATAAACACAAACCATTAAAATGTAATGCAAGATCATGCACATATAACTAGATTTGTAGTGAAAGATCAAGAGGATGAAAATGAACACATAGAGGGTTGAGAATCATCCACAAACATACATTATTTACTCCAAAGATTGACACAATACACTACAAAATGCCAAGAGGCAAAGTTGCATTACAGTTTTAGATGGGAGGTCTGAACTCCACAAATTCACCTACCAACGAGAAGAAGGGAGGGGAAAAACAAGAATTTCCAACCTTTAGAAAGAAGCCCCTCCTTACAATTTATAGGAAGAATGAGAGAGAAAAGAGAGAGGAATTCCAAATCTACCCCAACCACCTGCAGGTTGCATTTAATTCATCTCATTATGATGGTAGGTGAGAACCCTAGTAAACCCAAAAAGTGACAAACTATATTTCACATTTTAAAGAATTTTTTCTCACTCAATTAAAGATATCCAATTGTAGTTGGACAAAGGACCTTGTAAGCTTTCCGAAAAGTCCAACCTTGCGTTAATACGAGCTCCATGTGAAAATTTATGGCCATCTAAATATCTGGGTCAGGGTCTGCTTCCTGTCAGCGCTCAAAATGTTGCACCTCATGAAGGTGTGCCTTGGCACATCCATTTGCGTGTCAACATCCTCTTACCTGTGCCATAGGTGCATCCATATTTGTGTCAACATCCTCTTAAGTGCACCATAGGCGCATCCATATTTGTGTCAACATCCTCTTACCTGTGCCATAGGTGCATCCATATTTGTGTCGACATACTCTTACGTGCGCCAAGGTGCAAATTTTTCAATGTCAACACTCTGTGTCATGCACCCTTTACGTGTGCTAAGGAATGAATTTTGGCATGTCGACACTCTATGTCATGCACCCTTTACGTGTGCTAAGGCTCAACTTTTGCCATGTCGACACTCTGTGTCATGCACCCTTTATGTGCGCCAAGGCGCAACTTTCGGCATGTCGACACCCTGTGTCATGCACCCTTTCCGTGTTCCAAGGTGTGAATTTTGGCATGTTGACACTCTATGTCATGTGCCCTTAATGTTTGCTAAGGCGTGACTTTTGGCATGTCAACACTCTATGTCATGCACCCTTTTCATGCGCCAAGGCGCGAATTTTTGCATGTCGACACTCTGTGTCATGCGCCCTTTACGTGCGCCAAGGCGTGACTTTTGGCATAAATAAATGTCAATTTTTGAGTTCCTTTGATTTCCATATTCTTCTTCTTCTCTATATCTACCCGGGGGGAAGATATTTACAACAATTTGGTGACTCAACAAGATCACCTGCCTGCTAGGTAGAAGATCAATGGCCTTTTAGCAATCCATTGGGTATGGAGTCATAAGAAATAACTTGAAACCAACTTGATATCTGTTCCTGAGCCTGATATTGCAACCCCTTCTCTGACAGCACTCTAAATTGTAGAAAATCAACTTGAGAGCAACAAAAACTGTGCCGAAGCACTTAGGGAAATTGAAACCTAACTACAACAAGACAATGTGCATCCGCACTTAGAGGAATTGAAAACTTATCTAATATTTACAAGGGTAAACCTTTCCCTTTTAGTAGCAATGTTTAAGGTAGATTCCGTTAACCGGAATTGGGAGTTCTTCTCCATCCAATGTAGAAAATTGGAAGGCATTACTACTTTTACATCCCATGACCATGTAGGGGCCACTCCAAATGGCATCAAACTTGGAATGCCTTCTTGGTTTTTCCCGATCTGCATCCCATTTCAGAACTAGGTCCCCTTCCTGGACGGTCCTTGCTCTTTCCTTCTTATCAAACCATCTTTTTACTAAGTCCTGATCCTTTTCAATCATCAGAACTACATGTTCTCTTATTTCTTCCAATTCCATCAAATCTGCATACCTAGCCTCCATTGGTTCGAACTCAGACAACTCCAACTGCTTCATGAGCTCCAATGTTGGTAATTCTAATGATATAGGCAATACTACCTCTTTCCCATAGACCAACTTGTATGGATAATTACCTGTAGATCTCTTTGGCGTTATTCTGTCAGCCCATAATGCTAATTTTAGTTTGGTATGCCATGTCCTTTGGTTTTTATCCAGATTCCTTCTGATGATTCTTAGCAAATTCTTTTTCATGGACTCTACCTGTCCATTACACTGTGGGTAATAATTTGACGAGGTGCTCAAATAGATTCCATTCTTGATAGCCCATTCTGTAATCTTGGAACCTATGAATGCCAATGCATTATCTAATATGATAGTGGCTGGCGCACCGAACCTGGTCACTATTCCTTCATAAAAGTTTAGCATGTTAGACTCATTTACTTCTTTGAGCGCTACTGCTTCGGTCCACTTGGTGAAATAGTATGTTGCCATGAGAATCCACTTATGGCCTTGGCTTGAGTTTGGGTTGATGACCCCGATGAAGTCCAATCCCCATTTCATAAATGGTTGATCAACCAAAATTGGGTGCAATGGAAGCACTGCTAGTCTTTCTTTTCCCATGAAGAGTGCACATTTATTGCACTTTCTTATCCATGTATAGCAGTCACTGAACACTGTCGGCCAATAATACCCTTCCTTCATTATTTTGAGAGCTGTTACTCATGGGGCGAAATTTCCTCTAGAATCTCCATCGTGAAAATCTCGTAACGCCCTCTCAATTTGACCTGTCCCAATGCACCTCAATAGAACTCCATTGATGTCTTTTTTGAACAAAACACCATCAACAAGCACACATGGAATGGCTTGTAATCTGAAGAATCTCCTTTTTTATTTGCTCATTTCTAGATGGCATAGGCCTTCCTGTAGGAAGTGTATAATATTCTGAGTCTAACAAGGAGTGGGCACATTATCTTTTTTGTGTTCTTGACCATCCTGTAGTACCAAGACAACCTCTTTTTCATCACCTGCTTCAACTTTCCAACTCAAAGCTATTTGTTCACATAGTCCTTTTGCACATACTAGCTTAGTGACCTTAATTTCGATGTCATATTCCATGACATGAGTGATCCATCCTGCACGTTTCTCATTCAGATCCTTGTTTAGAAGGAATTCCTTGACTCCCTCATGAGAAACAAACAATTGGATCTTGTTGTTTAAGACTAGGTGCTTGAATTTATTTAAGCTCCTGATCACTGCAAGGACATGCTTTTCAATTAAAGAGTACCTATTTTCATATTCCTCCAAGCCTTGATTGAACAAAGCAACTGGTTGTTCTAATCCTTCCTTGTTTCGCAGTACCAGGATCGCAGAAATGGTGTCCTCACCACCGAAGGAATATAACATGAAGTCCTTAGAGTAGTCTGGATTGACGAGAGTTAGAGCTTGAGATATAGCCTCTTTTATTGCCTCAAAACTTGTCTTGCCTTTGGATGTCCACTTAAATGCCATGCTCTTTTTCAACATCAACGTTATTGGCTTTACAAGAGCTGCAAAGTTTGGAACAAACCTACGGATAAAATTGATCCTTCCTAAGAAGCTTTGAAGAGCCTTCTTGTGACTTGGCAATGGTAACACTCGAATTACTTCAACTCTTTCTGGGTCAATCATCAATCCCTCGTTTGAAACAATATGGTCTAGAAGTTTTCCTTCGTGGGCCAAGAATATGCATTTTTTGGGATTCAATGATACCCCAAATCTGCTACACCTCTGAAATACTTGCCTCAAATGAAAGAGATGATCCACTGCATTGTTGGATAATATAGTGATGTCATCAAGATATATCAAAACTATTTTATTGATCAATCCTTTGAATGTCATACCCATTTCCCTTTAAAAAGTGGCTCCAGCATTTGATAGCCCAAATGGCATCTTCTTGTAGGCATAGGTGCCCCATTTGGTGGTGAAAGCCATCTTAAAATGGTCATCTTCTTTCACCATTATCTAATTATACCCAGAATAGCCATCTAGGAGAGAGAATCTCTCTGAACCGGACACCACTTGCAATATTTGTTCCATTGAAGGAAGTGGGTAATGGTCTTTGAGAGATGCCTTGTTGAGGTCTCGGAAGTCCACACACAACCTGATTTATCCGCTCTTCTTCCTAACTAGAACCAAGTTTGCAACCCATCTTGAGTGCTTCATCGGTCATATAATGCTTGCCTCTATTAGCTTGTTTAGCTCTTTCTTCATTAGAGGCTCAATGTGAGGGTTGAATGGTCTCTACTTCTGCCTGATGGGCTTAGCATCTAGATCCAATTCTATGGTATTTTGTGCCAACTTCGGATTGAATCCTCTCAAGTCTTCATATATCTAAGTGAAGACATCTGGAAATTCTTGGCAAAGTTGTATGAAATATGATTTCTCCTACTCAGTGGCCACTTTACCAATTTGAAGTGTTTTTCCTTCCCCAACTAGAATTGGCTCAGAATCTTCTCTCTCGACCTGTATGTTAGCCTTTTCCTTACGGAAGTAGTCGTTAGGGTTAAAGATAGACTCCAATGTTACTAAACCCTTAGGAATATTGTTTGTCCATAGCTGTACTACTTGATCCCCATACTGCTGCTCTAGTCTGTCCTGATTCCTAGCTGAGAATTCATCCTCTTCTTGTAAAAAATTGATGATCTGTTGATCATTGTCAAACACCTACCAGCTTGTGTTATTATCTGGAACTGTTGGCCTCACAAGCACATGGATATGTGGTTTTGTTTTTTCCCTTATGATGTTGTCAACCACATCAAACGTTGCTCCAACTACTGCGAGCCTATCTGCGGCTTCATTTTTCTTCCTGGGTATGGACACGATGTTAAAAGATTTGAAATCCTCAATGAGTTCCCACACCCTATTCTTGTAGTTCTTCGGTAGGTCATTCTTTGTAGCATGTTGTCTCCTAACTTGGTTGATGATTAGCTCACTATACCCAAATATCTGTAAGTTCTTTATGCCCTTTTTCCTGGCCCAATGAAGCCTATGAATCAAGGACTCATATTCAGCGGTGTTGTTTGAACAGGAAAACTGGAAACGGAAAGTTGAATAATATTTGATCCCTTGAGGTGAAATAAGCATAACTCCTCCTCCTGCACACTGCCTACTCCTTGATCCATCGAAAAATAAATGCCATACCTCATCGTCATCCTTATGGTCTTGTTTGGTGATACTAGGAATATACTAGTTTTCTTCATGTATGCAATAGACTCCTAGCTCAGATTCTTCTATTTCTTGGTAGGGATCAAAAGCATGTACCTTGCTTGCCCATTCATCAAGAGTCAAATCCGGGATGCTTCCAACTTTGGTGTCATCTTCATCTGTCCTTAGATAATCTTCTTGATCAAATGCTAAACAATTGGCATTGATTTGGCTTGGAGTACGAGGCTCAATATGAGAGTTTGCAATTGGTTCAGATATGATTATGACCTTAGGACCATATCTTGTTTTGAACAACATGTGTGACCAGTCAACAGATAAGTAGCCTCCAATTCTAGCTGTGAAATCCCTTGATAAGCATAGGGTAAAGAGAGGTGGTAAATCTATTACTGACACATCTTGCAAAATGGTAACATTGGGGCATGCATGTAAGGTAAGATTCAAAATTTTAATCACTCCCACCATTGCTATTTCTGTCCCATCCAATTGCACTACCCCCTTTGATTTGACTTCATATTGGAGACCCAGCTGATTAGCTATTTGCTTGGGCATGACAGAACTACTTGCCCCAGAATCAATCATGTAATTGTGTACTAGTTTATTTCCAATGATTAATGAAACATAGAATGGAGGGGGTTTCAAAAATTTACCTTATTGTCCTCCATGATTCCCTTCAGGCTGAGTAGTATTTGTGAGGACATTCTCTCGCATATAGACCTGCTGGTTCGAATTTGACCAATTCTTCATGGCAGCTTGTAGAAGATCTCTTTGGCCTGGGATGTATAAAGATTCCCACATTGATATATTCACATTTGTCTTCTTCATTTGATCATTGATGCTAAATGGGGATGAAAGAACTCTTTGTTGTCCTTTAGGCTACACATTCCTTTCTTGTGCATGGGCAGCAATAGCTGGCATTTGAGTTGGTTTAGAAGGTGGTTTGGTCTGTCCTTGCACGTTTGGAACTATATTTTACTTACCGACACCTTGTGGATTGATGGAAGGTTGTAGATCACTTGGAGCTAATGACTTCCCTTCACCAATATTCCTCTTCTTTGATCTTGTGTTAGCTACTACACTCTGACAAATTATTTGATTCATGCCACAAAAATCCTTAGCTTACCAATTTGCAAGTGCGGTATCATTTGGAGCTATGTTTTGTACAGACATCCCTTGTTGTTGATTTGTTTCTTGACTCACTTCACCCTCTACGCCAGTAGTTGTCACCATCAAGGCTTGGTTCAAAGCACCATTGAAGCACGTAGATTGGTTGTGGGGTTCATTGCATGGAAAACACCAATCATACTCTTGAGCTATGTTGTTTTACACAGGCACTAATTCTTTAGAAGAAAATGCAACATTGGGGTTATAGGGCTGAAATGGTCTATTGGCGAGAGGCCTTACTTGGCTTTGATTTGCAGTTGGATTGGGCTGGTATGGTGGCCTAGCTTGGTACTATGCTTGAGGCTGATACGGTCTAGCACTTTGAGATTTTTGTCTTTTGATATTCACCAACTCATTTCCAGGGTTCTCTAATTGTTTCATAACCTCCTGGAGTTCATTTGAAGCACTAGAGGATGAAGTAGAAGTTTCATTTGAACTTTGATTTCTAGGAGTGAGAATAGGAGCCAAAGTGGGTGTTAGACCAGTGCTTGGATTTTCTAAGTTTGGATACAAGTGCATGGGAGGCCTAGGAGCCAGCTTATCAGCTTGAATAATATAGTTTTCAGCCCTAATGGTAATGTTATAAGCAACAGGTAAGGTTGTGCCTCCCATAGATTGAATTAACATAGAAATATCAGAATTCAAAGCTTTAAGATAATATAGAAAAGCACCTTCAGCTGTTGGACTAAAGGCCACTAGAATCCTATCCTAAGACCTTTGAAATCTAAAGTTGAAGTCAGTCAACTGCTCGTTGGGAGCTCTCTTGATAGTTTTCAGTTGTTCTAGTAGAGACAAATTGTCTCCCTTTTCTCCAAACTGCTCATGAAGAACTATAAATAACTAATTCCAATTTTGGATAGAACCAGCTCCAAGGCTCCTCAACCATTGCAATGCCTTCCCTTTGAATGAAGATGTCAGAAATTTGACAGCAACATCCATTTCATTTATCTCTTGGATTGCACAAACGTTAGCAATGTCTTTGACATGATTACCAGGAGTGGTACGATTTTCTCCAGTGAAAGATGGAATGTTCTTCAATGTTGCAATTGGAACTGGATTGGCCTAAGAACTCTAGTTGATGCGAGAAAAGGTCTACCAGGTGGAGGTGTAGACAAAGTCTGGTTAGGTGGAGATGGTGATCTTCGTGGTCTTCTTCCTCTCCTTCCTCTGACTGGTGATAGTTGTAAGTGGACAAATAACCCCTCTTCTCGAGTATCAGACCTGGTTCGAATTCTTCTCATGCGCCTGGGTAACTTGTGCTGCTATACAACCAAATTCTATCCCTTTGGAGTCGCTAGATGTGTTAGAGAATGAGCTTGAAAATGCTGGATCTGCCAAGCTACACACCAAACCTGACAATATTAACAAATATTTTTTTAAAAACCTTGAAGGACCCAGAAGATATAGTTCTTCAATTTGGTTATCAGGTTTTGTTGTGTAGCTACTAATCCCTAAAATGTATAGGTGAAACTCAGGTCATGCAAGGCAATTGGGAAAACCTGAAATACTAAAAACCATGATAATTTGAAAGTCAAAATATCAAAAATATAAGAATACCCTTTTGGAGATTATTTCGTGATCTATCAACTGGTGAAATTTTGACTTGTTTTGAGCAAGTTAAGTCCTTGAAAATCAATTTCAAAGTTCAACTTGGAAGGTAAAAAATATGAAATTGTAAAACCTACAATTTTTTAGTCCAAATTTCTTTAAAATTCCTTCAAAACTATGGAATGACTGCTTAGTCCCACCGAGCATGCCAAAACTGTTGATGGTGAATCATAGCACTCCTGAATGTTTACAACTCGATGGGTTGAGACTCTCAGTAGGATTGCATAACATGGAGCTTTTCCTAAGTGTGGGACCTTGCAAAATTAGAAAAGCTCTCCGGATGAAGGCTGGTACCTATTCCTCTGTTTAGATGCACACATAAAAATGTAGAGGGTTTACTCAACACCTAAACTAACTTTCCAAGGAGATAGGGCAAGAAAATGCACAAAATAACTACAAAGGTGATGCATCGAGGAATGAAGAACACCTGTCTTGCCAATAAATAAAATCAATTAAAATGCAATGCAAGATCATGCATAGATAACCAGATTTGAAGTGAAATATCAAGAGGATGCAAATGAACACCTAGAGGGTTGAGAATCATCCATAGACATGCATTATTTGCTCCAAAGATTGACACAATACACTACAAAATGCCAAGAGGCAAAGTTACATTGCAATTTTAGATGGGAGGTTTGAACTCCACAAATTCACCTGCCAAAGAGAAGAAGGGAGGGGCAAAACAAGAATGTCCAACCTTTAGAAAGAAGTGCCTCCTTACAATTTATAGGAAGAATGAGAGAGAAAAGAGAGAGGAATTCCAAATCTACCCCAACCACCTCAAGGTTGTATTTAATTCATCTCATTAGGGTGGTAGGTGAGAACCCTAGCAAACCCAAAAAGTGACAAACTGTATTTCACATTTTTAAGAATTTTTTTTCACTCAATTAAAGATATCCAGTCGTAGTTGGACAGAGGACCTTGTAAGCTTTCTGAAAAGTCCAACCTTGCATGAATCCGAGCTCCCTATGAAAATTTATGGCCGTCTGAATATCTGGGTCAGGGTCTACTTCCTGTCAGTGCTCAAAATGTTGCGCCTCATGAAGGTGCACCTTAGCGCATCCATTTGAGTGTCGACATCCTCTTACCTGTGCCATAGGCACATCCATATTTGTGTCGACATCCTCTTAAGTGTGCCATAGGCGCATCCATATTTGTGTTGACATCCTCTTACCTGTGCCATAGGCACATCCATATTTGTGTCAACATACTCTTACGTGTGCCAAGGCACGAATTTTTGCATGTCGACACTCTATGTCATGCGCCCTTTACGTGTGCCATGGCATGAATTTTTTCATGTTGACACTCTGTGTCATGCGTCCTTTACGTGTGCCAAGGTGCAACTTTTTCCATGTCAACACTCTGTGTCATGCGCCCTTTACATGCACCAAGGCATGAATTTTGGCATGTCGACACTCTGTGTTATGCGCCCTTTATGTGTGCCAAGGCATGAGTTTTGGAATGTCGACACTCTATGTCATGCGCCCTTTACGTGTGCCAAGGCATGACTTTTGGCATAAATAAATGTTAGGTTTTGAGTTCCTTTGATTTCCATAGTCTTTTGCTTGTCTATAAAAAACCCAGGGGGAAGATATTTACAACAGTAATACGAAGCAAATTCATGACCACAAGGTTTCCTATAGTCTAATTTTTTTACACTTTTGTTTTAAGAATCAAACACACCACACCAACCAAATCTAGAGATGTCAACCATTTAGTAAACAATATATATATATATATATATCTCCCCTAGCAACTAACATATCAATACAAGAATTACCATTCACAATAACACAATGGGATTCATTTATCTTATTTCCTAGTCAAGCTCAGAATAATCACAAAGAGAGCACAAACATAAATCATAACACCAAGGAGCACTCAAGGTCGCTAGGCAGAATAACAAGTAACATGGGGTCCAACTATAATCCAAGGGTGTATCGTATCAAAAGTGAGTAACACCTTACTAAAACATCTTTTACTATCATTCCCAATGACAAGAGAGGCAACAACAACAATGTGTCTCAAGAAGAACAAGACAAAAAGAATACTGCCCAAAGTTATTTCATATCCATCACATATGTTGCCTTAAAATTACAATGGTCTAGGTTATCAAGGAGTAAAACAACACATAAAAAGGCTTCCTTCCTTAAAAACAGAGATAGAACCCAAACCCAAAAGGATACAACTCACACTTGTTGATCTATGCGGGAACAAGGGTATGACAACCCAAACTCCTACAAGGGAAAAACACATACATCTATGAACAAAAACGTTCTAAGAAACTAGAAGACATTATCAACCACTAGGCATTTCACAATTTCAGGTAGGCGACATAACTAGAGGTTTAACTAAACATTGCAATCAATACACATAAATATTAATTATTTTATAACTCAACTAATTAATTCAAAATTGGTAGTTTGATTTTCTAAGAACATTCCTTTATGAATTTTATTAATTAACCTTCCTCCTATTAAGACATCACAAGTTTTCTTTATAAGGACCATTGAGGTGGGCATGATATCTCGCCATTCTGTATAGGCGGAAAGAGAAAAAATATTTATTTCACACCTATGGGAAGTAGATGGACAAGGTTTTCCCTTTCTGTTCTTCTATATGGTATTTTTTTTCTTCTATTAATCTACCAAGGTTAAAGCAAGGACCGTTTTCTCTCTCTATGTTCTAGTTTATTTGTTAAGCTTCAAGGCCAAATCTCCTCAATTATAGCTTTATGGTGTTTGGGTGAATCATCTAATCACTTAGTTATTTTATTTTTATTTTTAATGAGAAGGAAGATTCAAACATAGCACATTATTAATTTTATGGAAAACAACATATCACATTTTTAATTCTGAAGGAATAAGAGGCATTCAACATAGCAAACACGTTATTAATTTTGTAATAACTTGGAAATAATTAACCACCATGGATCACAACAATATTTCAAGATTTTTCCACTAATTACAAGTATCATAAATCATTCCTAGTGGGTTTCTAAAATTTCTCAAAAGAAGTGACAAGGAAGACCCATTAAGGAAGCATAATTACTTTTATTGATCTACTAGGGTTTAACAATGTTTGTTATTTTGGTGAAAACATTTTACTCACATGATAAGACAAGGAATGTTTTGAAATCTACACCCATACCACCACATGATACCACTAACCAAGCAATCAAAATGATAAGGAAATACTTTAACTATAATAACACCACATACTCACTAGAAAGCATCAAATGTAAGTAGCCAATCAACTATCTATTCAACATGGCTTTGCAACCAAGAGTTATAGTTTGCAAGAAGAATCACATTATAAAACACCACTGAGATTAAATAATCAAGGTCTAATTACACTAACATCACCAGTGGCATGGTCCAAAAGGCTCAAAGAATCCATAAGTGTCTCCACGTAATTCAAAATTAATAGGTCATAGAGTGTTCTTCATAGTAGCTTAAAAATTTAAGGAAAGGGTAGACTTATTTATAGGTCAAGAGGACAACAAACACATTTAATTTACACACAATACTCAAATTGGATTAATTCTAACCATAATTACTAAGATGCACATAATCCACATAAGGAAACCCTGATAAATCTTAGCATGGCATTGAAGAAAAGCCACTACCAGACAAACACTTTTCCACTAACATCCATAGCTAGCCAAAATCAACCCAATCCTAACATAATTTATCAACCCACAATTAAAGACCTCTACTCCGACAAGGTTCAAACTCTTACCGGATTGTAAGAGAATCACCACCACTGCTAAAAGACTGCCAACTAAAATGCATAATGCAACGAACTCTCTATCTAGGAAGGTCGAGCAACGAAAAAGTTACTCTAAGATCTTAGACAAACTCAAGGTTCCGTGCATCCAAAACCAAGGCATAACTTTAGGCACCTAAGAAGACATTCAAGACACCCAGGGTGTACCCCAATACAATGAAATGATCACAATAAAAAAAGTATAGAACCAATTCATTATCATGCAAGAAGGAACAACGTAATGTTTGGCTAAGTAGGCAACAACATAATGAGCTCCGAGTCACCAATAAAAATAAAATCCAACAAAATGTTGACAATAAAGGAAAGTGGCTAAGTAGCCACATTGCAAAGTTTGAAGATTCTCACACAAATATAAATAACTAAAAGAGCCTCAGAACTTCTTAATCTAATCATAAAATAAGATGCTGGTCCTTGATAAAATGACACAAGTTTATACCACATTCACTTCACAGTCCTTCATGGCTACTAAGAGGGGGTACTATGCCTCAATATCTTCTCTAATGATGAGTTGGATCAAAGGTGACACCAAGACTAACATCGTACTTACTCTTATGGGGATTGAGTCACCAAAGGGATAACCAAAACTAACTTTTCTAACCACATAAGGAAAGAGGGGAGATTTATATGACTAAAAACCTTCTAGATAACTCTTCCTGACCCCAAAACACAACCACTATTGTCTAACCACAAGAATTACACCATAAAATTTATCATTCTAATAACTCCAATAAGGAAGGGTCTCAAAAGGGCTTAATGCATCATACAATTATATCAATATTTAGGACTTGTAAAACAACACATTTTCAAAGCGGAACCATGTTTCCACTACACCAGAATTTCACAAAAATCAATTTAATTTGACATTCTTAGTTACCTAGGTTTACACAAAATGCAGCTAAGCAAGTACAACAATTCAAATAACTTATTATTTTATTATTATTTTAACTCTGGTAGTTCAAATGAATAGACTAGTGTAATACTTCTTCATATGTTTTTCTTCTTCAATTTTCAAACAAGGTTGTTTTTATAGATTTAAAAGTGTGTTAGGTTTATAGTTCATGTCACAAATTTTTTAGTGTACAAAAGGGTCCAAGATTTGAACCCATGGCTCTGATACCAAGCATGGCGCCCGGTAAAAATAATGACTTGAGACCCATGAACAACCTAGGTTTAGTTAGAAAATTATGGAATAATTTTTTTTAAAGAGTTCACAACAAAAATTTTAGAATCCACTACAACAATTAACAAATCACCTTACAAAAGACTAAAAGAATGAAAGTTATCCCGAGCACAGTGAAAATTCCCTTAGGTGATAATTAACTATTTAAAATTATACTAACACTAAGCCGTATAATTCTTAATTAAACTCAGAGGGTAAGAAGAACCAAAACAATTAAATACCCAAGGTATTTAATTCCACAAGATTTGAATAATTTACAAGATCTTAAACATGGGGTTATATTAAAAATTAAAATTGAAAGGGTAAAATTCTCTCTAACCCACTCTCAAAACTCACTTAAGGATTCAATATTATTTTCCTATAATTAATGCACTTGAATCTTCCTGAAAAAATTTATATTAGATAGGAAATTTCTTCACCTTTCCAGTGATATAAAGAAGTCCTCATAACTTCTCATATTTCTCAAGTTATGGGCTGTCAGGCCTTGGGAGGAAAATTTTCCCAAAGGAGGGCCTACGGGCCTGGGGAAGAAATTTTTTGACCCTTAGCGCTCTTGGGTGAAAAGCGCATTTCATTTCCGCACACCCATGCACCCGTGTTGGGGCTTCGTGCTCAAAAGGAAAATTTTGAACTTGGGGTCTGCTAAGGACACGTGTCCAAAATCCATGCCTAGGCGGGAAGGCGGGTCACTAGAGGTAATACAAGATATTTGAATTAATTTAGAAAAGGGTGAAAAGTAAACATTTTTAGCCTGCTCCTCTGTTGACGCGATGAGATGCCACATGTCAATCAATGATTGGTTAGGGCCGTTGGGGGAGAGTTAGTTAATTTTACCCAAAAATTTTTCTGAAGTGCTAACATTTAAAAGGATCCACTCCTCCGCCAATGCCTTGCGAAGTGACATTGACAGCGCCCGATTGGCTGCGAGCTTATGGGCCGCGGATGAAAAACTTAGAAAATTTTCTAAATTTATTTTCAAAAGTGCTGATTTTTTAAATGATTATGCACCTCCACCATTGTCTCGCGAAGGCCACATGGCAACAACATTGATTGGTTGCAGGGAGGGGGAAAGTTAGGAAATTTTGTGATATTTTAAAGCTAAGTTAACGTTATTGGGCCCGTGCACCCACGTAAATACTTTTCAAAAGGTAAAGGCGGAGAGCGGCGAGGATGTAGTGAATTTCTTCAAATATCTTTTTTTAACTTAGATTATCTTTAGACAAATTAAGGCTTGCAAAGTTTAACGAAGTAGAGGGAACCGTCTTGACTTTGCGCTTTTGTTATCCAACAATTCACCCCTCAAGGTTATTTTGATAACCGACTCAAATTTTCGTAGCGAGGAAAGTGATTGATTTAAAGGCCCGAAATCATGTTTTTAGGGCCCCTTTAGATTCTCTCTAACTCTCTCATCCAAGAAGAAATCCCAATGAGTAGAAAGAATGGAAAAATATACAAAAAACTAAGGTCGCATGATTGTGTTAAGGCATTGAGGTCTGAAGGGTGCAGGTCCTACCAGTGTGGGTCGTACGAGGTTTCGTCGTACCAAGTCATGGCTGAAAATATAAAGTAAAATCCGCTAAGTCAGACATTGTCTGTCCCAGGTGGTCTGCGGGGATGTGAATTGAAATTTCTACAAGTCAGTCAAATTGCGGGTTATGGCGAAGATTTTCATCTGGGACAAGTCGGGACAAAAGTATGCGTAGGATGGGCAAAGGTGAAAAAGGTCCACACAGGGAGACAAGGAACGCCCAAATCAGCTGATTTAGAAGAATGTGTCCCGGACAGCCAGGACATGTCGCACCTGATTTTTTCTAGGAGTTATCCGCAACTCACAAGGAAAGTCAACGTTTGACTCCTGACATTTCAAACGGCCATAACTTTTGAACTCGAGCTCTGACTTTCACAAAAATTGGACTTTCTATATGAGCACCAATTTCCTTCTATGCCTAACAATATTTAAATAAATAAATATATTTGTCTCCAGTCAGTTAATGCTCATTTCCCGTCAAATTGATAGAAAATGCTTGCCAGACCCAAAATAGTTGCCCCCACTCAGCAGGCCATAACTTTTGCATTTCTCAACGAAATCACACAAAATTGGTACCGTTAGAATTTTGGATCTGAGACCGATGAAAAAAGCACAAGAATTTATAGATTTGATGATAAATTTGTGGGGATTTTTCATAAAATGTGGCCGGGTTCATAACAGTGTTTTATTTGGTAGTTGGGAGTGAAATTAAGAGGCATGGTCATCATTCTTTCTCTACTGCAGCACCTGGGACAGTATGGGGGATCCTTTTTTAAGTAACACACAATCATTTAACTCCATTTAATGCCTCTTACAAGTGGTTGGAAGGATAGATTTCGGGATTTCCTATCTTCCCTTCTCTCTCTCTTCTCATTTTCTTATAAAATTGGAGTGTTGGGCTCATTGTAAAGGAAGTAGTTTTGTAGTAAATCTTGCCAAAATTCTTTGTGAATCCAATGTGCTATAGGCCCTTGTGTGGACTCCTTGGCATGGTGATCCAAGCCCTTATCTTGTAATCAATTGATTTGTGCATATCAGGAAGCAATAAAATATAAGTTGCCGTGTTTTCTTTCATTCTTCTTTCCCCTTTAACCTTGATTACAAGAATATTGTTTCTATTTTTATGTTCTTGCAGGGATCCATTATCATTTTGTATATTTTAAATGTTGTTGTGAATGCATTTGGCTAGATTATGGAGAACTGTCATCACCCCTTCTATTGTGGACATTTCTTCTGTATCTCATGCATTGGAAAACTACTCTCACACCCTCCTTTTCTAATGTATCACTGCTTTAGTGTAGGCTTTCATTTTATGCATTCTCTCTCCCTGGTCCCTTGGAAAGGTAGCTAAGAATAGTTATTTTACCCCACATTAGAGTAGATTGTGGCCAGTAGTTTAGAAGAAAGAACCAACTTTCTGTGGAGGTCCATCTCATGTAGCAAGTCTAAAAACTTGAAGATAGCACCCTTGTTATCCAATCACATCACGAGTTCAAGTATATGCACTTGTATGAACATAGGGGTCTATGATTCGGTGATAACATGCTTTTTTGGAAAATAGTGAAAAAGGAAAATTTAGCTCGCGGGTCCTCCTAAGAATATTTATTCATTTAAATTGACAGTTACATAATTTTTGAAGCCAAATGAAGTAAAACTTCAGAAGGCCATAATTTTTATTAGGAACTATTGTTTTTGGAAAACGATGACTTTATTTAAAGCCTCTTGGACATCATCTTTGTACAAAAACCTTAAGAATTTGTTATTTTGATAACACTTTAAGGGTTAATTTGAGAAAATGTATTTCTGTCACTTAGAAAGTGAACTAGTATTTTTTAACTTATCAATTTTGTTCAAATTTTCCATTAATTCTTTCACAACATGCCAAATAGGCATGGAGGATTTCACTTGGAAGATTTTAGGATAGATTGCAAGGTTAAATTTGCTTGACTGATTTGCATTTGAAATTACCAATGTTTTCACAGCAAAAACCCTACAATTTTTCCTTTTCTCGATTTGAAAGGTTATTTAAAAAATTCTTAAGTGTTTTAGTTTAGTTTGGGGATCATTTTGATCTCATTTAGTCCAATTGAATATTTCATTTGTCTCTTATAGATTTTCAGGGTTGTTTTGGATATTTGATAAAAAGGAATTTTCAAAGTATACAGTGAAGTAGAAATGAAGTTTGTACATTTCAAGAATAGAGATTAAACAATCTCTCTTGCTATGTAATAAAAACATTGAATTTATTCCATGCTAGTTTTAAATATTTTCTTTCCTTCCGTCAAATGATAGAGACAAGAACACAACTTCTATTTTATTTTTTAAATAAATATTTCAAAAGAGATAGAGTAGTGCAATATTTCTTCACACATGATTCCTTTTCACTTTACAAACAGAGATTTCCTACTGTATATTAAACACATATTTTCAATGGAAATAATATTACATGAACAAGGAAAAACATTCTATTAATTAAAAATAATCTCTTACAACATATTTCCCATTTATTTTCAAAATACAACATACCAAATGCATATCTTTCTTTTTTGTTCATAGAACTGAATACAAGATATATTCTTCCATAATCAATTACAACTTTCATAACTAAAACAGAGTAGTCTTTCCAACATAATAATATACAAGATCATCCACTTCAAGGTGGGAAAGGTTACAAAAGAAGTTTCACGAGGGACTATCAAAACTATGTCTTCTTCCTTAATTACATATACAGTATACAATTTGTTCCACATTTATTCAAAAATAGAAAACAAAGTATATCTCTTTCAAATTTCAAATTACAAATTTTATAGCTCATACAAAACATCTTTCCATCACAAATAATATACAAGGTCATCCATTTCAAATTGGTAAAGGTTTATAATAAGAATAATCTCAATAAAGATTTTCAAACTTGTCTTTTTCCTCTACTCCAGAATAACAACATGAATATCCTCCATTTTCTTTATTTTAATTTGATCACAACAGAACAAGGGGAAGGCAATACTCTCCACCCAACCAAGACATCCAATGACAAGGGAAAATCCATCCTTCTTCATTGGCCCTCAAGCCCCAACCACAATGCAATAAGAAATATTTTCCAACACATGGCAACAATAGGATTCCACAACACACAAGAAAATTTCACATTTAAAACACAGTGCAAAGAAAAATTACAGTTTGTAACCACAAAATAAAGACAACAAACAACAGTCAAGCTTCATCATACAAGCCAAAGGAGCAAGAAACTATGGGGATGTTTCTTATGCCTCCCAAACGGGAAATGAGTATCACCACCTAAGAAAAAACCACAAAATATATATAATTTCAAATCCCTGACATGCTCTTATGCCTCCTATATGTACCCCTTATTCCTCACATTTCCTTATTCCTCCCCAACCTCTTATGTCACCCTATAATGAGTAAAGAAATGGAAGCTATTTCTTTGTAAGGTGGAACCCAAATCCTAAAGCCCTCCACACTTATACCTCCCCAAAAAAACTTCTTCCTCCCCCAAAATGCCTTATAGTCTTCTCCTACACCATCCCTAGGCCATCTACCCAATCAGTAAACAAATAAAACAACACATTCAAACATTTAACCATTCACATATGCATAAAAATGAAAGAAGAACATTTTAAGAGCCAAGCTCCTACCTCTCCGTAATATATTTTGTTCCAAGGTTTCAAAAGAACAAGTTTTCCAATGCAAAATAGTCCAATAGATCAACAATCTACAAACAAGCAAAAATATCCAATATTTTCCAAAAGCAAGAGCTCAAAATAACAAAATAATTCTCCCCAAATGAATTATGCAATAGTGAAGCAACCCCAAAAACAAGCCAAGGAATTTGAATATATAGAAGAGGGAAGAGAAGAGGATGAGGTGGATCCATACATGATGCCACTTCACACATCCTCAACTCCAACACCCAAGGTCAACTTCATTCTCCAATTCATAATAAATAGGTGGGTGAATAATATGATAACTTAGTTACACACTGCAAAACAAGCCCACACCCCAAAGGACTAAAATTAAAAACATGTAAGAAAGTGCAATTAAAACATACAACTTGACTTCCAAAAATGCATAAAGAAAATCTAAATTTAACTCCCCAACCATAGGTGAGGTTGGTATACGAATTTAAGAGGTATGGGACAAGTTTAACTTGTCCCACAAGCTTCCAAAATCAGCCTCCAAGGACAAATTCGAATTTCAAAGAAGGTGGAGTGTTTATTACTCAAAAATTAACTTACACATTACTTACAGTTATCTGACAACATTTAGTACAAGAGCCAACAAATCCAATAATTACTTTCTTATGTCCCAATTTTATTAATTATTTTTGACAAATATGATTACTCATATTACTTTAGCACAATTTATTTAAATAAAAGGGGAACACATCACTTATAAAACACATACATACTAAACAAAGAAACCAAATAAATAAATACACATAACCCTTGGTCACATTTAAAGGTGATCCCCCTATGGGAACCCCTAACAACAATCAAACACATACACACACATGAATAATACAAGATGCCGTTGTGACCTTTGTTGAATTCATCTAGAATTCTAATGTGGTTTGTGTCCAATCCCCTGATGTTTTTTGTGATATTTTAACTTGTAAAACATAATACCTCCTTCGGCCTCGTGGCCATACTAAAATTTTCAAAATAAATATACATTAAAATTCCAAAATCATCCATACATATAAATCAGAACATCATCAAGGCAACAACAATATCATTTGCAATCTCATAAACAACTATATGATCATCAAATTAATTCCATTTTCTAGGTCTACTCAATATATGCAAGTATCACATGTCTGAACATCATCCATAAATATAACCACGTTGGACAATATATCAATATCCATATAAATTTCTCTAATAATCCACATGCATCATATATGAATTAAAGTCAACAATAATCCATAATCTAACATCTAATACCATACTAAATCAAAACTATAATAATTTCCATAATATAGTCAACAATATCATGATCAATATCAAAATTTTCGAAGGGAACTAGGCACTACAAGCATCGTGCCCCCTCCCCTTCCCACTATTTTATTATATATTGGGGGAGAGGGGGTGTTGCACTACTACATTTATAATACAATGCCCCATTACTTTATTAACTTTAGTTTTTAAAACAATGAACTTTCAACCAGTCATAATATATATATATATATATATATATATATATAATCATGTGTGTGTGTGTGTAGTAGTTGGGATTATTATTTAAAATAGAAATGTACAGGTGAAAGGAAAGCAATGTTATTTCTTTGATAAATAGTAAACTAATTGTATAATTTTCTTTTGTAATATTGTCTAAATTTTAACAACAATGGTAGATTTCAACCATCCATACCTTCATTAAAACAATAGAAATAAATGTAAGCATAAACTAAATATAAGTTCCTTTTATTTTATAAAAAATAATGATAAGAACATTTAAAAAGGGGAAACAAACATATATTTGCATGTATTTCTAGTTCAAGGAGATCACTCTAAAATTTATAATAAAATACTAACTTTTAAATCAAATTGCAAATTTAAATGAGTTAAATTCCTGATAAGATGCAACTACAAATTTATCCTTTCAACCATTTACATTACATGATTTGATAATTAATTTACAAGAATCTCACTTTAAAATACAAGTATACAAAATCCCTCCACTCAAAGATGGAGAAAACATGTTAAATTTTAGAACAAACTCTCCCTTCTTTTGTCTCAAATGCGCATATATCTTCATCCAATGAAAGAAACTTACAACACCATTAACTTTTCTCCATCTTCAACACAAGTAACAAGGAAGGGGAAATAGGAAACACTCACCTCTCAACCTTAATCCAATGAGAAGGTTAATCCTACCTTCTCATTGGCCCCCCATCCCCAACAATGGAACATTAAGGAATGTTACAACCATGCCATCTCTTCACAAATGGCTTCAACAATACATTCATACATACTAACAAAACTTGGAACACATACAAGAAAAACAATGCTAATATCACACACACGCAAGTCTCTTATCCCTCCCTCAAGTATTTTATCTATCCCTTATGCAAGATACATAAAGATATACCCATAATGTTTCCTTATACCTCCACACTGGTGGAGCACCTTACCCACACTCCCTCCACAAAACCTCACATACTCCCTTTTCCCTCCAAAATGGCTCCTAATTTTCCTTCTCACCACACCTTCCTTAAGGTCATAAAACTACCCAATCCCATACAAAATCACATACATTCATTCACTTTTCAACACAACACACAAAAAAGGATAATAAAATGAAAGGTATAAAACCCTACTTTACCATTGCATGCACCTTCACTATTCAAGCTAACAAACTCGAGCCTCTTTCCAAATCCAAGCCAATACAAAAGCAAGATCCCAAATTTCTAAGAAATTAACCCCAAAAACAACTAAGAATCTCAAATAAATAGAATATGATGGAGAGGATTGTGAGGTGGGTCTATGTAGGATGCCACCTCATTTCCCTTTAATCCACCTAACAAGTCAAACACATACTCCAAGGTTCCATAAATTTCTAAGGTGAGGGTATGACAAATTTAATTCTTATACACAATACTCACACTCCATACCTTCAAGGACACAATTAAGAGGGTTTGTAAGAAAGGTGTAATTAATTACCTCTTTTTCATTATAAAATACTTAATAAGGGATAAATTTGACCCCTCATATCTTAGGTAAGGTTGGTGGGTGAGTTTAAGAGGTATGGGATAAGTATAACTTGTCCCACAAGCCTTCGAAAATGATCTCAAAGCCCACATCCGAGATTTGAAAGATGTGGTTAGGTACACAAATCAAAATCAAATAAAATCTATCTAAAAATCATGAAGAGCTAAGGACTATCTACCACATTCATTTCCCCTTTTAACACATCTCCTAATTAGCATTATTCACATGGTTAATTATCCTAAAACAATTTTTACACTAAAAAGCAAAATAAAAAAAGGAAACATTACAATTTAATAAAATTACATACACAACTAAAGCATTTAAAATGAAAGAGAAAATTAGAACATTCAGGCCCACTATCACATATGAGGTTGCTCCCCCATGAAGACCTCCTAAAAAACATGCTAAGAAAAAAAACAACACACACCAAATCACACACAGCTGCCAAGGTGACCATGTTGTAACATCCGATATTCTTCCATAGTTAATCTCGTAGTCCCTTTTGTTTATTTTTATTTTGTTTCCTTCAAGAAAACAAAACAATACCACCTTCATCCTCAAGGCCATATCAATTCATCAAGAAATTAAAACACATATACCATTTATCAATTAACATCATCATACAACGTAGCTATATCATCATCAGGCTAAGAAATTCTATCAATTATTTACAATTACAATTCTACCATATCCATTAAAATTTACCTTCTATTAAAATTCATATTTTTATGAAAAACAATGCATTTCACACATCTATTGTAACTCATATCTATTAAATGCATTCGAACAACATATTAATGATCACTATTAACATCACATGATTGATACACCATAACATCAATGTACACACACAAGGTTAGTCCAAAACGTCTAACACAATCACCACTGTCAAGAGTCAAAGATGTCAGCATATAGAAAAATATCACTAATCATCATCATATATACCAATCTCTATTAATGTCCCTTCGGAATCTATAGAATCCATAATATGATCCCAAACACAATAATAAGAACAATTTCCAGGTAATCTAACAACATGTTATCCTAACTCTCATAACAATTTCCATGTCTCTAAGTAAACATGATCATATTAGAAATAGGTGTTGAAGAGGATTGGGCACTACATCCCCATCCCTTTAGACTCTACTTCCTCCTAGAAGTCACTGGAACAAGTGTGGAAACTTGGATCAAATAAAAGTGGTTCCCTCCCATATAGTTGAAGACTCATCATATCGATCCCACTAGAAACACACTTGGTTAATCTCATGCCCTTGAAGGCTCTGGGTCATGTACTCTATGATGGACATGGGCTCCACAGTCACCTGTCCTTTATCTTGGACTAACAAAGAGGTCCAATCCAAGACATGAAATGGATTTGGTATATATATCTGAAGAACATAAACATGGAAAAGATCATGGATGTGAGACAAGATGGGTGGAAAAGTAAGAAGTAATCTACAGGATTGATCTTCTTCTAAGATCTCAAATAGACCTAAAAATATCATAGCTATCCTTATAGCCTTTTCTGTAATGGATGGGACTCTTATGAGGTCTAACATCTAAGAAACACCTTCATTCCAACCTCAAAACTGCAGTTTGTCCTCCTCTAATTTGCATACTACCTCTACCTATCATGTACCTTCTGTAATATCTACTTGATACAAGTGACATGGTGTTCCATATCCTGTAACATAGTAGGCCCAATAGTTACCCCATCCTCTAATTTGTCCCATGTCAAAGGATTCCTACACTCTCTGACATACAAATCCTTGAAAGTTTCCATGTCGATATAACTCTATAAAATTGTTATTGTATGCAAAATTCTACCAGATACAAATACTCCTCCCATCATGCCTGATTATCGATAACGTACATCCAAAGCATATCCTCTAGTATCTGGTTCACCCACTTAGTCTAACCATTTATATCAAGGTGATAAGTTGTACTAAAATTGATCTTCGTCCCAAGTATAAACTGCATGGTGGTCCAAAAGTGTGAAGTGTATAAGGGGTCGCTAGTCACACATGATCTTCCACAGAATCCCATACAACCTCACTATCTCATCCAGATAAACACATGTGACTGCACTAGCTATGTAGGTGGTCTTAACCGGAGAAAAAATAGCCACTTTTGTCAATTTATCCACCATGACCATGATCACGTTGTGGTGACATCTTGACATAGGTATCCCAATAATGAATTCCATGGAAATAGTGTCCTATTTCCACTCTGGTATAAAATGAAGACAAAGAAGGCCAGCTGGATATTGATGCTCAGACTTCACCTTTTGGCATTCCACACAAAGAGACACATACCGAGATATATCCCTCTGAAGACCTCTCGAATGAAATAATTTTCTCAGTCTAGTGTGCATCTTCTTCACCCCTAGATGGGATGAATAAGGTACATGATGAACCTCTACAAGAATTTATTTTCTTAAACCACCCTCTCTAAGCACATAAATTTGACCCCTATGTCTAATAATCCCATCTGACTCCAAATGATATCCCTTCAAACTTCCCCTTCAGGGGTCTATGTAACTCAATATCTGCTCTGGAAGAAAGGTAGAACCTTTCGTGAGTAAGTTGCTGCAAGATCATGGCCCTCAAATTTGTATCCATTGATGTAGCCATGAAAATATGTCTCCAAGGACTCAAGATGTATGCTACCACATTATTCTTCCCCTTTACATTTTCAATCTACATATCATACTCACATAAAATCTCCATCTAACGCCGTTGACGAGCGTTGAGATTGGGTTGTGTGAAGAGGTGTTCATGGGCTCAAATGATCTATCCTAAGTGTGAACCTCCTTCCTAATAGAAAATTATGCCATCAAACTAAATCATGAACCAATAATGTAAGTTGAAGGTCATGACTCGGGTAATTGATCTCATAATCCTTGAGTTTGTGAGACTCAAATGAAAAAAATCTACCATCATGCTTCAGAACTCCTCCTAATCCTATTAATGAAACATTTGTAAAAAAAATAAGTCCCTATGAAGATTTGGTACTCTTAGGATAGGTGTTATAGTAAGCCATTCCTTCAGATTCCTGAAGTCCTACTCACATTTGTCTAACCATAAAAAGTTATTTCCTTTCTTCTATAGGGAAGAGATGGGATGAGAAATGCATGAGAAATCATGTACAAACCTCCCATAATATCCTTCTAATCCCATAAAACTGCATAGCACATTCACATTGGGGTACCAACCAGTCAATGATAACCCTAATATTGGAAGGATTGACTACTATACCTTACCTAGAAATGATGTGACCGAGATATTAAACCTTAGTCTAAAAGAACACACACTTCTCTAGGTTCTCATATAGTTGTTGCTCTTGATGACACTACAGAACCTATCAAAGGTGCTCCTTATTCTCCTCACATATGTGTGTGTATATCAATATGTCATCTAGAAATATGAGTATGAATTGGTCCAAGAATTTCCTGAATACCCCATTCATCAAGCTCATGAATATTGTAGGGGAATTCGTCAGTCCTAATGGAAAAATTTCAAACTCGTAGTGATTGAAAATAGTGTGAAAGGATTTCTTATGGATATCTTCCTCCGTAATCATCAACAAATGATAACCTTACTTAAGATCTATCTTTTAAAACATAGTAAATGTCCTTGTGTAGACTATTGTTCATATGGTTTTAACCTCATCTTCCATCCTTGTGAAGGAAACTATCTCATGGTTTGAAAATGGTTTGAAAATTGCTATAAGGAAGATGCTTGGATTTTTGGATGGAGTGATAAGGAGGGATGTATGATGATTATGGAGATTCCTTTAGTGTTCCTATGGTTGGTTCATGATATGGATTATTATTGGCTGCATGACACTCTTCCCCTTTGAGGAAAACATGGAGTTCTTCTCTTGTGTTGTTGGTGTTCTTTTGGTTGTTTTGTATTTAAATTTTGTGTGTGCATACTCTCTCTCCCATGGGATTTTAGGGAGGCTAACATGTCATCCATTTGGTGGAGATGGCATGTGATGATGCCACGTGGTTGGGAGGAAACCGGGCCCCCTTTTTTTCTTATGCATTGAATACTTTCATATCGTGTGGGAGCTTGGAAAATATGCTTAGAGCATGGAAGAAAAAGTTTAAATATTGGACATGTTCCCCATTTTGGGGAGGTTTGTACACATTTATTTTAGAGTGTTGTTTATACTAGTTATGGTTATCTTGGTATGTTTTCATCTCTCTTGAGAAGAATATTTGAAGTCTTCTATTATAACATACTTGTATTTTAATGATTATTTAGTTTCTTTTTAAGTTTTAAAAGGAGAAGAAATGTAATTTAAAGGTATAATGCAGTGATGACTTGATTGTTATTACTCTTGAATTTTAAAGTTGGAGTGTTCTCTTGAGTTGTAAGAAAAAAAGAAATGTATGATGATTAGCTTTAGATTGAAGACCTTATTTTTGTTCTTGCATCAAGTTTGTTGAAAGGAGAAATAAATCTTGGACGTTTTAGGCCTTTCTTGTTAATGAAAAATTCACTTCATTTGTGTAATTTATTGAAATTAAATGAAAGAAAATGAAATATTTTATTTGACTATGTACTTGTGTTTTTCAAGAAAAGGTATTTGAATCTGTTTGAAAAAAAAGGTTTCCCATAAAATCAGGTTTGAATGTTTAGTTAATAAACAAGAATTGTTGGCTTTCTCTTGAATTTTAAAATATATACTTATCCTCTTATAACATGCCTATAGATTCTCAATTCTTTTTTTTTTAAGGGAAGAAATTATTTATTACTTCTCACGATATAACATATTCTAAAATAAATCTAATTCTCTTATGGGTTCAAATATGGTGAAATGAGATTGTTTCTTTTATTCAAAAAAACATATACACAACTGTATTTTCCTTATTTAGTTGCTGATTTATTTTTATAGTTCTATTTTGAGTGATGTAGGATCTAATTTCTAAACTTCTATACAAGTCAAATTAGAGTATGAAATGATTTAATTAGGAAATTAAGTAAAATTTTGGTGCGTTGTTTTAACCGTGTATATATATAAGCATAAACTTGTAAAAAATGTGGTTTTTATAAACCAAACAAAAGATTTCTATTAAAAGGAAATCAATTTTGTTTTAAGGTAATAAATAAATTAAAAAATAGTTTTGGAGGGGTGGAGTGGCATCCCCCCTCCCCTGCATATAACCCAGTATGTGGTGTGGCCGCGACCACACCACACACACACACACACACACTCTAATACCCTTCCCCTCTCACATAACCGTCTCCCATGTGCACCCTTATTCAACTCTACGCATAGAGTAATCTGATGAAAATATTGCATATTCAAATATTGTATATATATAGATATATAGCTATATATATATATATATATATATATATATATATATATATAATTCACCACCTAGAAACCCTAGCTCCTAAGGAAACAAGAAAAAATATAAATAAGAAGAACAAATACAAAAAAAAGGGATTTTAAAGCCCTAGATCTAAACTTTATCTACTAAATAACAATGGGGAAATTCTTCCCTTCATTATAAATTGAAAATAAATGTAGTGGAGCTCAAAATTACTCCCATGATCTCCCCTTTGATCTTCCATCTTACTCCCTACAAAACTTGTGGAAAAATGGAGGCCACAAAAGTAAAACAAAAAGATATAAGGAAATCGTAAGGATGGATTAGGGAATCTATAAAATACCTAAAATCTAGGGCCAAGATTAAAACAATCTAATGGATCATATTAAACCCTCCTAACTTTTAAAATTGTGGGAATAGATGTTTTTAATGGGTGTTGGGGTAATTTAATCAAATCGGGACCTAAGGGACTTTATTAGAGGCCATTGTGGATATGTATTAACAGTATGAGTTTTAAGAAATTATCCTAATAAATCAATATGTAGCATGGGATTAATTTGTTTTTAATCGTACATGAAGAGTATTAATTTATTAATCCTGGTACTTTCCAAAAATAATTAAATAAATAAGCTTTTGGAACAAGCTATCATGGTAGCCGAATGGACCTTTTTTGAAATAAAATTTAACTTGGTAGAAAATATGGAATAATATAATAGCATTACCTAACTGCTGGTTATATTCCGACCATACTTAAAATGTTAATAAAATATTTTTTTTAAAAAATGTGCCAGAATTTTCTAAGTGTTGTGTTATGGTTTTGGTGTGAAAAAATGTGTCATTACAAAAACAAAGTGTCAAAAATACTTAGATTCATCTCACATATGTATCTGTGATCCAAGTAAGACTAGCAGTAACACCTTTGGTAAGAACTATAAACAAGTTGATATGCCTGTTTATAAATGATAATCATATTTTATAATTTGTAATAAATTTATAATAATAATAATAATAATAATAATAATAATGGTTTTTACAGTCCACGATGCCGGGCGGCCTGTTTTTGGGTCTACAAGCAGCTTAATATAATAAAAAAATTATATAATATTGTTTACGAGTTATATAATATAATAATTTTGTTATGTAGTATTTATAATTTATAATACAATATTACAATTAGAATTTAATACAATATTACAAATTATAATGAATTATAAATTATAATAAATTTCTTATAATATTATAATATTATAAATTATAAAAAATAATAATAAAAAAATTGCTTGAGTTACTTAGGGAGAGGGCCCTATCCCTTGTGGCATCACAAGCCCACACTGGCCATGGAACAATCCAAGGATGGTAGTCTAATCTCTCAGCTAGCCCATAGATTAAACCACATTATCATAGCACCCTATCACCAAGGTATCCAAACCATCTGTAGTAGGATGCCTTAGCACGAAGTCGAGATTTGAACCTTGGAACTATGAATTAGAAGGTGACCTAAGAACCATTAAACAACTACGAAGCCTTAGCACTTTTGACATCACTCTGTTGATAGTCTCTTGGTACGGAGATATTCTGGTGAAGCCAAGTGTCAGTTATTTTTTATTTTTGTGATCAAGCAGTGCATTTAGACCACAGTGCACACCAAACTTCTTCAACATTGAACAAATTTTTTGAGTCGAGCTTCTTGGGATGCCTTGGAGTGGGGTTTTTACTCTCTTTAATTTGTTGTTACTGGTTTTGGGTACCTTGTGGTGTCCCTTTTTCCCAATTATTGTACATGAGTACCTCATAAGGCCTAGTTTTTGGGACTCATATTATGGGAATGCCACTTCTATTTCGGCCCCTAGCTTCACTTTAGGGATTTTTAGAGTAGGTATTTACCTTATCTCATGTTCAACTAGGTTCTTTATTTACCTTTATAGTATTTATCCTCATCCACTTATGTGTGTGGATATTTATTTTATCTTATTTACATATTATAAGATATTATCTAGTTGTTAGGTATAGTTATTTTCTTGATGTATGATATTGACTAGATCCTTGATGTCTAGTTCGATCCTAAATCTTTTTTCTTAACTAGTTCTTTGATGAATAGTTATTTCCTTGATTTATGGCTTGATCTACGACCTTGTTGGTTCTTATATTGTTATTCTTTACCTATTTAAGAAAGGACCATTTTTATTGTATTGCATTGAGTTCCATAATAATATATGATATTGCTACTCATTTGTTTGCAAATCTTTATGTAAATCTATTCTAACGAATTACTTTCATCTTATTGATCACCGTGTTTGATTAGCATCTATGTTCTTGGTTTGGTACAATTTGGTTATCGTTCCTTTCAGTTGTCATCACCATTATCATCCTCATTATCATCGTTTTCATTGTTCTCATCATCACTTCCATCATCATCTTCATTATTGTCATTTTTATCATCATTATTGTCATCATTTTCGTTGTTGTTATTTTCTTCATATTTTTCATTTTCATCACCATCATTTTCTTCATTTTCGTCATCATCATCATCATTATGACAACCATCAACACCACCACCATTCAACCATAGACCTAGGTTTGAGACACCCCCCTGAGCTCCTTGGTACATGGTGATACAACATGGGAAGGGGATAAAATCTTAGATAACACATGGCACCCACCAACAGTAGCACTTTCCATTCCTCCCCCATGTGTATACACCTCCACAATCTCATCACACCAAGTTTCTGCCATTTGTACCTCATTTCATTTTGACATGGGGGGCTCTTCAACCTGTTCCATACAATCCTCCTCCTAATATGAATCCTCCATCTCATCATCCCCCTGAAGGTAGTTAAATTTCATAGGTGGCACCTTAGACCAAAAACAATCCCTCATTTCATATCTTGCCATTCTAGACTTGTTGTAGAAAATCTTGGATCTATCAACCTATAATATCCTATTCCCATTTTCTTGTAGAAGAGTCCAAGAAAATTCTCTTAGGCACTTTGAAACCCATAGGTATATTGATACAAATCCTAGATAAAACTAATCTAGAGTGATTTTTGGTAGTGGGATCCACAACAATAAGCAATCCTATCAAATGTTATTATTATTATTAAAATTTTATCAACATTTTTAGGGCATCATCTTCATCATATTTATTTTCACCATCATCCTCATTGTCCTTTTCATCATCGTCACAATTGTCTTCGTCACCATCTTCTTTGACGTTTTCAGTTTCATAGTCATAATCACCATTTTCATCATTAATAAAATCGTTATCAGATAGTGATAATGATTTTCACCTTCACATTCATGGTCATTATCATCTTCCATCATCATCATTATAGTTACCATTGTTATCATACAAGCTTAGAGTTTAAGGTTTCCAAATTGTGGTGTTCTACAAGTTTTTGTGTTGTTTTGGATGAGTGCTTATATTGTGAATCTAAATCGGGTTTGTAGGGATCCAATGAGATTTTAATGTTTATAATTATCATTAATAGTGTATCGACCACACCACTAAGGGTTAACCATAAAATTTAAATAGGAAAATTAAAGAAAACACTACATGTGGAATTCTAAACGATAAACATGAATTTTAAACCTTAAATTTAAACACTAAAACCTCAAACCTCATGTAAAGATAAAAATACAAAACCCTAAACTATAGACACAAACCTAATCTCAGGCCCACATTTAGGATTTAGGGTTCAGAAATTCATTTTAGGGCATATGGTTTAGCAATAAGGGACAACATTAATTGTTTGTGTTTATAGTTTAGGGTTTATATTTCACATTTTAGGTCTCTATTTGATTTAAATTGTGTTTTAAGTCTAATTGGTACTCAAATTTATCCATTATATTATAGGCTTGGGGATTTACTATGTACATTTAAGATTTATTGCTGATGATTAAACAGGTCTACATTAAATATTTACTATAAAAATATCATGTTCATTAGTTGATGTTTACTGTAATCATCCTTTAAATCCAATTTCTACTCACATTTATCCATTTTATTTTAACCTTTGTGGTTTAGTGTGTAAAGTTACGATTTATGGTTCATGTCTAAACAGTTCCACATTTAGTATTTACTATCAAAAATTTCATGTTCAACATTTGACGTTTACAATTAAAGATGTCCTACGAGAGACTAAGGTGTTGAATTATTGTTTATGTTGTAGGCATCCTGTTATCTAACTTTGAAGAATTATGTGAATCACTCAGTGGCGAGGAACTATGTTTAGTGTTTACAATTCCTATCTAATTGACAACATTTATTCTTTAGAATTCACTCCTCAACATGTATGGTTAAACATTGTAAGTATTTACTTAACAAAAAATATTTTACTTTTCACTATCATCCTTCTAATCACAAGGATTATGTATATTTACATGGTTCTTGATTTTATTTTCATTATATAGGTTTAATGGTTGAAAAAAATAGTTTTCATTCAAGGTGGCATGTTTGTGATTAGGTTGTCTCATAAGTGCATCTCATGTCTAAAGAGTATTTAAGGTGTTGTATTAATTCAATGGTGTTATCATTATGTGTAACATTCTCTATTTGTTATTTATCGTTTATAAAATGAACACTTAGCATGTCAAATGAGTTTTTAAGGTGGTGCATTTCTCCTTAGCAGTGTCCTCATCTAGTATAGACTTATGTGTTCAATGTTTAGATTTCATATTCTATGATGTCATGTAAGTGTTCATGGTTGACAACCAAAATAAACCCTCTCTACTATAAATGTAATAATCAGTAAAAATTCATATCATAAAACAAATCACCAATGTAACTTTGTAAACACAAACCTAAGATTGTTTGAAGCATTGTGTTATCATTTACATTTCCTTCATTTTGTTATGAAAGTTGTGAGATTTGTTTTAAGTTTGTAATGTTGATATTTTATGAAAAATGTTGAGTCTTTATGGTTTACAAAATCATGTGTAGGATTTTTCTTTTATGGTTTTTTTGATGCATAATCAAAACATCCATGAATGTCTGTAACTTGATCAGTTGAAACTCTCATTGTGATCTCCGGATGACGGTTGGTTCCTATTCCTATTTTTTGGTGAACACATACAAATTAGAGAGGATATACTATTAAAACCTAATCTATCTTGCCAAGGAGACAGGGTTAAGAAGATTACAAGAAAATAAACCTAAACTAATAGAGGTGATGTACCAAAGGAATGCTGAACACCTACTTTTCCATTAAACATAAACCATTAAAAATTTAATACAACCACCATGCACAGATAACAAAGATTGCAATGAGAGATCAAGAAGAAATCAATGAACATAAGGGAGGGTTGAAAATCATCCAAAAACTTTTATTATTGCTCCAATTATTTGATACAGTGCATTACAATGGCCAAGAGGAAAGATTACAGTTACAGTTCATATGGGAGGTTTGAAATCCACAATATCAGTTACAGAGAAGAGAAGAAGGGAGGGTGCAAATCCAAATTATCCAACTTTTTGAAAAAAACCCCTTCTTACAATATGTAGGAAGAATTAGAGAAGGAGATAGAAAATTATGAAATCCTTCTTCATCCACCCTAAAATGCATTGAATTCACCTACAAAAATGATGGGTACGACTACAAAAGCTATACGCCCATGTATTAATCCTTGTAAGGAAAGAAAGGAACCCATACCTTCATTATTGTGGTAGATGAAAAACTGAGAACATCCTCTTAAAATGGAGGAATGTATTTCTTAATTTTGAATAAATTAGTCTCACTTAAATTGTCATAGTTTTGTAGAGGAGACTGCAATATTTCTAAAAAGTCATTTCTTGTGTAAATTTGAGCTCCCAGTCAAAAGTTATGGACATCTGAAGGTCGGGGTGTCATTCTGATAACAATGCGAGTTCTTGATCTTCCTTTTTCAGAGTCTGAAATGCACGTAACCCCCAAACTCCTTAAATTCAAACTTTCAAACATTTTCCCTTTTTGGACATTTTTCACTACTCATCTCCCAAGTCTTGTCAAGACTTTCGACACACTGAAACTCAACAGTATGAAATTTCATACTTTCAAACTTTTCGACATTTTCCCTTTTCCATTTTCACTGTTCATCACCCAAATCACCTCGAGAGTTCCGAAACTCCAAAACCCAAAACTCCAAAACTCTAAAACCCAAAATTTTGAAATTGGGACCTCTGAAAGTCTGAAATAGGGACCTCAAAAAGTCTAAAAAATCCCCACGGTGTTGACCCAAAAACCAAGTTCACTTCCAAAATCTAAAACCTTTCGGGTTATGGAATTTCAGGATTTCAAAAATTGTTTGGTCATTGTTCCTATTTTTCCCCCGAAGACTCTGAAACTCCAAATTCCACATCTCTGAAACTCCAAAACCCAAAGGTCCAAAATTTCAGATTTTTCAGGATTTCAAAAAAATTTCATTGTTTATCCCTTTGGACCCACTAAAATCTCTGAAACTTTGAAACCCAAAAGTGCAAAATTTTGAACTTTCAGAATTTTAGATTTTGATATTTTTCCTCTTTTGGACTTTTTTCAAAAAATTTCCCATCTTTCCTCCGAAATACAAAAAATTTGAAGTGTAAGAACTTTGATCCTTTCTCCATTGCTATACTTGGGCTCTGATCTCCTTCTATATTCCCTTTAAAATTCATTTGTCAACCTTGCATTTCAATTATCGAGCCTACCTGCAACGTGATTTTCGGAATTGAAATGTTAGCTCACATGACTAAACCTACCTCTCCATTTCCTCCTCTGAAAGGTCACGTTTGATCAAATTTTTTTCCGGGGGGAAAAATTGCATAATAGGTTTATGATTTCATATAAATGTTTACATTATTATTCGATGAGATGAAATAGTGTTTATAATCGTAATGTTATGTTTACATTTAGTGTTTTTGGCAAGGATTGAAAGTATATTTTGTCTATTTTGTTACTAGGGATTATGATTTAGGATTTATGATTTATTATTATTCATGTTTATCATTTCATTTATAGCATTCAATGTCAGCATCCACTATTTTTTTTTGCGTTATAGTTTGGAGTCTATAATTTGGGGTCAATTGTCCAATATGTAAAAACATATGGTTTAAGAATTCATATAAGTGTTATTGAATGACGTTCCTTTTACATTTAACGCATTTGAGAATTTTTTTTTTTGTTGACAGAGTGTTTAAGGCATTGTGTTTTCATCTACAACTGATTTACTATGTTATTTAGGTTTGGAGGTTTTTTTTAAGTGTTTAATTATGATAATATTATGTATGGGATAAGAACTAGTTAATATTTGCACTTATTGTTTGTTATATTATTATTTGAATAATATTAAATCTTTACAAATACAGGTAAACTTATAACATAGCTTTCTATGATTTCATAAAACTAAATTCTCAGCAATATTTCCATGAGTAGTAAGCCTTAGATATAGATAAACTAATAACATAGTTTTCTATTATTGCATAACAATAGAAATAACTTTTATCAAATAAAAGGCATCTAAACAGAGCATTAACATTTATTTTACTTTGTTAGTAAGTATTGAAACCCATGAATGATACTTATACAAGAAAATGCATCTAAACATAACATTAATAGTTATAAATTTAACTCCATCAATTTAAGTATTGAAACCCTTGTGTGTTGTTCATATAAGTAAAACAATATAAATCCATTCCACAAATCCAATTGTGATAAAAAAAAAAAGGAGGAAAATGTAATTTTATCATCAATAATTAATGATTAAACATAAAATAAAACATGATTTTAGATTTACCTACATTGCAAAACACAACCTTCCCCATATAATTAGTAAATTGTAAATGGAAAATTACATTATTTAGATATGTAAGAATCTACTTCATGATAAATTAATTTTCTAAAGCCCTTGTAAAAAATGTCTACACATATGAATATATTTTAACACAGTTGAACAATAAGTAAAATGCAATATAAAAATGCTAAAAATTTTAATCACAACATCTCCAAATGTCATCTCTTCATTTTGAGGAAAACAATTACTATACCATGCTTATTTTCTTTTCCATTTAACCTAAAAATGAATATTTAATCAAATGCTACGTGAAATAGTATTAAAATATACCTTCATAGAAACAATATATACACACGGAAATATATTTTAACACAGTTGAACAATAACTATAATGTAATACAAAATGTTAAATTTTTAATCACAACATCTCAAACTATGATGTTTTCATTTTTAGCACCAAAATTTCTTATCCCCACTTATTGTATTTTCCTTATTTGCACAATCCTTTATAGATCTCATATTTTGAACGTCGATTAAAAATTTTATCAATTTATCTTTGGATTCAAACTGGGCTGCATCTTCGATAGTGTCGTAGATTAGGTTGAGTCCCCTGGAATGTGTTTTATTTCTTCCTAAAATAATAAAGTAAAATAGTCATTAGATGATTCCATATGAACTATATAAATAAACCCTCCTTTATTTCTTCCCAACTCATATTGGATTGTCTATGGTGAACAACATGGACAAAAATTGCTTCCTAAAAAATTCGTGATGCATAATGTCCAACTAGGTTTGTCTTGAGATATCACATGTTTTATTGGATTAACGTCTTCATTCTACCAAAAAATAATTGCAAAAAAAACAAGTATATAAGGGAAAGTATGAAATAGGTCTACACATTTGTTTATGAGGGGATTGCCTTTACTTGCGGGATATATATTCCCTTATCCCATCTTATGAGGCACGTAAAATGTGAATAAATTGTAACCCACATATACTAACTAATCAACAAATTAATAAATACGAGAGTATATAGATGGAAATAACACATGAATCTGTCAGTGAGCTTGTCTCACACCATATTTCATCTTGTTGATTTAAGACTTTAAATCACTAAAGAATAATATGTTTATAAAAGGAAATTAATAACGATAATATTATGTAAATAATCATAATGATTTAATCTTTTAATTTAATGAAATTAAATAGAGTATTAACAATTTAAACTTTAATTCTTTCAATAATTGTTGAAACCCTCCAGTTTTATTCGTATAAGAAAATCTACATAAGGGCATTGAATACAAATCATTACGGTCCTATTCATGTAATAAAATCAATCAAAAGGTGATTATGCAAATCCTATTATGATATACAAAGGGAGAAAATGTAATTTTCTCATCAACCATTCACCATTAAACAAAAGATAAATCATGATTTTATATTTATATGCAGTGCAAAGCACTAGATTCCATAGATCATTAGTAAATAAAGAATGGTAAACAATATTATTTAGATACAAGCAACTATGTTAATCATCACAAATTGTTTCATTCTAGAAATCATAAAAACTATAAATAAATAAAATTGTAAAAATAGATTCGCATGCGAAAAATTAAATTAAAAATAGATAAATGTCTTAAATACGATTTTCAATGAAGGAAACATAAATGTGGATAATTTTTCCCCTAATATTTTAACCCTTGTTTCCCACATATCGTAACATTATGAAACACTCCAATTAAATATATAAAATAATAACATTACAACTTACTAAAGAATGCATTATTTTTCATTTATTCTTATAAACATTTGTAAAAAATATAGTTATAACAATACCAATAAAATATCTTCATCGGTACTACCTAACCCATTATCTACTTCAATTAAAATATTTAGCTACTAAAAACAGAACAACATTTGACATGTATACTAAATTTGGAATCAATATTCCTTCCAATGGAATATATACTTTCCAAAAATAATTTCCACATCATGTTCATGGTTCAATTTCTAATCTTCCTTACAAGAAAATTCAATTTAAGAAATTGGAGTTATTCAAAACACTCATTTTAGAAGCATAATTATTTTATATCTTCCATAAACAATTCTACATGTAATTATGTATGTCATCCCTGAAAAAGTATTTTACCATGGTGAAACAAATTTTGTAATATAATTTAAATAAAAAATAGAAACAAAAAATTAAACATAGATATTTTATTATAAATAAATAGAAAAATGATCACGAAAAACCAAAAGGAAAAAATAATGCAAAGGTAAAAAAGAATAAATCCAAAGAAATAAATTAGTGCATTACAAGAAGTCTTCTCTGTGAATCTTAGAAAGAAAATATTAGTAATAATATCTGTGTAGATCATTAGATTACTTCAGCCATTATGTTTTTATGCACTTTATCTTTTTATGGCCTTGTTTTGGTTTGTTTTTTATACTGATATAAATTAAATTATAGGATTTCAGTTTTCATGTTCAGTATAGTTTAAAAAAACTTGAAGAAAGGATTCAGACATATCTTAAATTTTAGTTATTTAATAAAAAAACCTAACAAAATCATCTCTAAACCAGAGCACAAGAAAAAAAACCTAAAGAAATAAATAGAGTAATAAAATTTTGTTCATCTTTCTCAATCTAAATTTCATTATAATGATTGTTGATTATAAATCATAAATTTAAACAAATGGCTACAAAATAATCAAACAATTACTCTAAAAAAGAATTTAATCTAAGGATAGAATTTTCAATTCAAATACTAAACAATATTTTTTGATTTCTATGTAATATGTGTGTACTACTTTCTAAAAATTTCTAAAATACTATTTCTTGGTATAAGAGCTTCATCTATCTACTATTTATGAGTTCGTTTATTTTTAATATTATCTCCCCCAATAAAACTTGATCATAGAACCTAAAAAATAAAAAAATTATTTAAAAATCATAATAGAAGAAAATATTAAAAATAAAAACACATAGAAAATCCTCCTGAAGGAATAAATAGGCCACCTCATTTTGAACAGGGCATAATATTAGTGTAAATGAGAGCATTGGGGAAGGTGAAAACTCCACATTTATACCAAATTTCAATTTCAAACCTCTTCTTATCTTTCAATTATCTTCTTACGACTTTCCTCTGATCTTGGGTGAGGGTTGCAGTGAGGTTTGGATGGTTAGAGGAAGGTTGCATAGTGAATGAGAGGCCTAATTTTAATTAAGGGGAAAAGTCGTCATTCTAAAAATTTTCATTTTTCATGTTATCTATTTCACATTAAAACTGCTAGATCTATCTTTGGGAAATCAGATCTGTAAGGGTCGATAGATAACTCTAAATATCTAATAGGCAGCATATAAGTGGTTTACTGATTGGGTTATAGATTCATTACATTTAACAATAAGAAAACCTACAAACACAACCAAGAACCTTACATGAACAAAACACGATAGCGAAAGAAAAGAAAATACCAAAGACGAAATGAATAATAAAAGGGAAAATATGACAAAACATCCTATATCACCTATGTAACATGTGGGGGACAATGTGCTCTTACTATAGCACCATTAATTATTGAATGTTTACTAGTATAGAGGTATCACCGAATGCCTTTCTTCCACAAATCCATAGACGAGATCACTAAAATATGAACCCTTTATATATTTCTTGAGTAATTTTCCATGATTATTCTTGAAATTGAAGGTCCACTTATTATGTTTATTACCTTCATTGTTTTGAAATATTCTTTCCATATTCTCATTTATTTATTTCCAGATTTTCAAACCTCTTCTTATGTTTATTATCTTTCATTTATTTCCATGGAGCTGATTTTCCTTCACTACTATGAGAATGGATCATGGTCATACTAGGATTGTTGTCTTCATATTGAGGGCTATGATATTTGATTATATTTTTTTCCTGATTTTTCATCTTCTTAATGATCACCGTTTTCAATTTTTTTGTTCTAAGTAGATGTTATAGGATTTTTAACACTATCATACAGGTCCTCTTGATGTTCTCTCTTTATTAGTTGTTCCAAAATATTTTATTTCACACACTAAAATTTTCTTGATGTATTACTTTATATGATGTGATATGCATCGTTCTTCAATCTCTTGAAATAAATATGGGGACAAGGTTTAATATGAAGAATCAAAACATCAAATTCTCCATCCAGTCCATTTTGATCTTCAAAATTTGTCTTCATGATGAAAGCCTATTTTCCTTGAGTAGAAACAACCTCAAAATATGTAAGCATACTTTTATTCACATATTTATTATTAATAAGGTTTTCATCTTTAAAAAAATTATGTTTGAAGAAATAAATCACTGTGTTGTCAATCCATTCTTCATTAATAAGGTAACCATATTCATGAAAGGGGAATGAGAAAAAGGTTCAGGTTTATATATCTAGTCTTTCAGATTCCCAATGTTGACGATGATGAAATAAGGAGTCCATTTACATGATGAATCCATCCTCTTATTGAATAGATTCCACATCTTGTAATTCAGAAATTCCTTCCTGAAAAAATCATCCTTTCCTAATGAGGAAGAAAAAGATTTATATTCACGATCATAGTCATTGAGTGGGTCTTCATGTTGAACCTTGAGAACATGATTAGGATAATAGGACACACCTGCTAACAAATTATTTAGTATCAATCTTTGATCTAAATTTCTCATCACCTCAAGATTAATTTATTGCAAGTTAATAATTTGAATACCATGATCACCACCCAAGTAGAGAAAGTGTATTCAAGTTCACCTCCAGTGGAAATTACATTCTTTCAAAATTCTAATTCCATTAAATCACCATGACACTTTCTGATCGGCACTATCATACCTTCATAATCCTCCATTAACATGGGCATCTCATCATATTTGTATGACTCTATGATGAATTGGTAGTTTTTTTAATATTTAAACAAGACATTCACACTTACGTAATCTAGTATTTGAACTATGTATGTCATTTTCATGATGGGAAGGAACTATTTCATTTTACCATTAATTTAAATGGTGGCATGAAACCAATCCTTCTTTATATATCCACCAACATTCCTATATAATATTTGACTTAACAACATAACATACGAATCTCACATGTCTAATACGAGTTTTTTTGTCATGACATTCTTGTCATGAAAATGAACAAATGCTACTTGATCATACTTGACCTAGACAATAAGAGCTACTTCTTTGATGACCAGTAGTTGGAGTGAGAGAGATACCAAGGTCTTCTAAAATTTTATAGAGATGACATTATAAGAAGCACCAGAGCTAATAATGTAATTATTCAATCTATACCCATTCACGGGGGAGGCTAGATAGAAAGGTTTTATCTTCCAAGAGGTCGAGGGTGTGGAAGTAATAAGGTTTTGAGAAGGACTGACATGAGGAGTGGGAAGTTATTCTTTGGAAGTTAAATTTTTAGAACATGGATTTTAACTACTTCCTTTGAAAAACTGAACCAACCTATCAAATTACTTGAGATGAGTTTTCAAGTACTTAAACTTATAAATTTATATTTTCAGCATTATTTTAATGGTTAATGATTTCAAAAGGTAATGAAGTGCTAAGAACTTCAGGAACTATGTTCTTAACTAAAATTGGTATTTACTCTAGGTTAATATAATATAAAGAACAACAATAAATAACAAATAATTACTTAAATAAAATGACCCAAGAAATCTAAGATATGAAAATATGAAAACCTGAACTATAATAAGGTGTAGATAAATCTTAGCTGATTCAATGAAGGTGTTGACCTATGTCGTAAAATAAAATAAATCAATAATACTTTAGGAACAGACAAATAGAAGCACCAAAAATCATAGATATGGAACAATAAGGTGTAAATGGATGCCTGGAGAGGTACAAGGATGCCTGTGGGAGACCTAATTTAAGATTATCGGCACCCTCATCTGTGAAAAATATCTAAAAACATCCTCCAAGGTGTCATTGTATGTTTGATGACCTTAACTTCTTGTCACACTAGTGTCACTCAACTCAATTGTATGACGCTACAAATCAGTGATGAATATGAGACCTGCAAAACCCCAAGACACATATCAAACCCATAAAAAAGGAAAGATGCATATGAAGGGGTCGAACTATCCTTAGTGGCAAAAATGGTGGACTTAATAATTGAGTGTTGCACTACATCTTAGATGTGATGTATTTGTGTGTGTGTGTGTATGTGTGTGTGTGTGTGTGTGTGTGTGTGTGTGTGTGTGTGTGTGTGCAATCATTCCCTAGGTACTGTTGGGTAAGTCACACTTTTTGAATGTAGCAAGCAATAACTGTGTAGAAATTTAATAAAATGGTGGATGGAATCGAATAAATTTCCCTCCTATGTAGTGTGATCCAGTTGAACTAGACTTGTGACTTGTGATGGAGCTAGATGGATGCAAATGGAGCCTTTTATGGATGTAACCTTAGGTGATGATAGTAGTGCTTAGTTCTTGGTCTATCATTATGGTCGCATAACTTAATATTTATTTTGGATTCCTAGTTTTTTATATGGGAACCCTCATATGTGAAAAATCTTTAAAAGCATCCTTTGAGGTGTCATTGTATGTTCGTTGACCTTTGCTTCTTGTCAAACTAGTTTCACTAAACTTGGTTGTATGTCAATGTAAATAAGTGATGAATATGAAACCTGAAAAAATCCAAGACACATATCAAACCCCTAAAAATATAAACATGCATATGAAGGGGTCAGACTATCCTCAATAGCCAAAATGGTGGACTTAATAATTGAGTACTTCTCTACTTCTTAGATGCAATGTAGTTCTATGTGTGTGTGTATGCAATCATGCCCTAGGTGATCTTGTTTCAATAAAATTTTGTGTGAAAGTAGCAAGCAATAACTATGTAGAAATTTAATAAAATGATGGATGGAATAGAATAAATTTCCCTCCTATGTAGTATGATGCAGATGAACTAGACTTGTTACTTATGATGGAGCTAGATGGATTCAGATGGATCCTTTGATGGATGCAACCTTAGCTGATGATAGTAGTTCTTAGTTATTGGTCCATCATTATGGTTGCATAAATATATATTTATTTTTGCCTCTTTTTAACCCTTGAAGAGGTCCGAACACTATAAAGGTAGAAAGCTGAAACTGTTAGAAATTGCCCAAAAAGTGGCGGGAAAGTGTAATAAGTCTCAGGATGATTTGAATGGGATGAGGGCATATGGGATGCGACATTACGAGGTCAGGTGCACCATTCAAAGATAAAATGATGCCGAATGGAAGAAATGAATAGGTAAGTAGTATGTGGTAGGTTGGATGTGATGTTAAAAAGAAAATTAAAATGGCCAAATGACATGGATTAATTAGTAGTTTCCTCACTAAACAATTATATGAATAGTAGTATGAGACCAGGTATAAATAATGTCTAAAGTGCATGATTTTGTGACTACACTTGCCCCATTTTTATGTTGGTGAGAAGAGAGCTCTGTAACATAAAGTAGATAGAGATGTGTACCTGATAATACATATTGATTGATGTAGAAAGCATCTCAATGGAATAGAGAAATTGTGGAATGAGAAAATAGTGGAGCATTGAAACTAAATATGTAAAAGTTAAAATAGTGTTGAGATTAAATCTAGGGAAGAAAAATATGTGTGTAGTTATAGATGTGTGTGGTGTACCTACATGGTAGTATGCGTTGTTTTCTTGCACGGAATGTTGTTTTTTTTTTTTTTGAAACCTTTGTTGTAGTTGTTTTTGAATGCTTGATTCTCATATGGTCGGACATGTAAGGAAAAGATGATCAATGCTTCAAATAAGCATGTTTATATTTCAAAAATGCATATAAAGATGCATGTATATAGTAAAAAGCATGTAATGTAAAAAAAAAAAAAGGTAAAAGGAGCATGTGCACCTAATCCATAATGAGCAAAAAGGGTATTCACTAATGATATTTACTTTGAGCTATACCTTGTGGATGTTGTATCCTAGTTATATGTATCATTGGTAGAATAAATGCTTTGAGATTCTTATTTAGCCTATATTTTAAACTCATATTTTATTTTGATTTATATAGATATTTTATCGTGTTGAGAAGATTTGAGGTTTTACTTGAATGTTTAGAATTTGTAGGTAGCACCACTTGGTGAACATGGGATTCAATGGAAGCTCTGCAAGTATGTCAAAACTCTCATGTTGAGACCTTTTATCTCACGTGGTTTCATTTAGGTGATTTTTGTAATTGAGGGGAAATTTGGTTCACGTTTTCATGTGATTGATTTATTTTATTTTTTGTTAATTCCCTAACCTTGAGCACAATGGTAAAACTTGATTCCTTCATTTCTCTCATGATTTGTATTTCTTAGTGCTAATAAGGTCAATTTGGATGATTAGTGGTTACGAGGTATTTTTTGTCTTAAGCATTTTTAAGGAATGTGTTGGGAGTTTTTTAGTAAGTTGGTGGGGACCACTTCTCCCCTTGAATTCTCACATTCAAACACAAAACCCGAATTTAACCTTCAAGGAAATTTTTCAAGGGTTGTTTTTAAAGGTAAGGGTCTTCTTCACCTTGAATTTGGTCCATGGGACCTAAGATATGGGTGAGAGAATAATTTTGTGAACCTAGAAAACCTCTTCCCCACTCCACCCTCTCTCTAGTGACTATCTAAATCTTCTTACCTTGTTTCAAATGTGTGACTTTTGGATTTTGTGTGGGCTATGGGGGATAATTTGATATTTATTACCTCTTGCATTTATTATTTTGATGAGCATAAAAAAGTTACTTAGATGACATGGAGGATTTTATTACTTGAAAGGATGAAACTTTCCACCCTACCATGAGATTGTGACTTGTAGATTTTTCCTATTTCTTATTGGAATTTTGTTTTTTATGGACATTTTTGGTGGAGATATTTGGTGGGGAGATTTGGGAGGTTTTAAGAGACAAAGAGATAGGAACTTGTGGATTTGAGCATTGAAGTTGAGGTAGGTCTCACTCCATGTATTTGATTTTAATAACTTGTGGAATGTGTTTTCGTATGTTGTTTGTTATGGTTTGATTTTTTGTATTGGTTTTGGGATCCTTGAGCATGTTTTCAGTTTTTGATTTGGGTTGTAAATTTAATTTTTGTTTTTATTTACTCATTCACTCCATTTAGATGTGGATTTGGAGTGGGAATTGAAAATGGGAGGGATATCATATCTCTATGGTTTCTTGGGGAGGCCATGGATGTTTTTTTTATCACTACCTTCCTTGGTGGAAGTAAGCGGGCTTCTCAGTTGGTTTGGGAATCCCCTCTTATAAATTTTAGGAGGCTTGTAAGGCTTAAAAATCCTTGGCAAGGAGTAGACAAAGGAGGTATAATTTTTTTTTGGGAGATGTTGATGATTTTGAAGATACTCTTGGAGCTAATTTAGGACACCAATGTTATTATATATTCTTGGTACTATGGATTCCTCTCTCCCCTGTTTCCCTTTCCCATTTGTTCTTGGGGCTTTGGTGGTTTGAAATTTTTATGTGACGTCTTGTGTTTCTCTTTTATTTCCTCGAATTAGTGTTTTGAAAACATTTTTTTTCCCTTAGTATTCTATTGAACATGCTACACCTCTTTCTCATGGGCTTGGAACAGGCTAGCATGCACTTCCTTTAGGAAGAAGGAATGTCATGATGCCTGTAGGTTGAAGCAGACATATCAGGTCATCATTTTCATGGTTCTTGAAGTATGTTAAATGTGAACATTTGAGATATTGTGGAATTTTTGGGAGGGATGGATGAAGAGATTAAAAAAAAATCATGTTGTTCCCCTTTTCCAAGGAGGCTTTTCCACTTGTATTTTAATTGTTTCTTTGTATTGATTATGTATATTTCTATATTATTTTATCTTGTCTCTTGAAAGGAAGGTTGTAAGATTGTAAAATAGTGGTTTGGATTGGTTTTCTCCTTTGTATTGTATGAGAAAAACTCTTGTTATTTACCTACATTTATTATAGTCTTGATAAAAATGTTCCATCTTTGTGTATCAAAGAAGAAAATGTAAATCGCAACTTATTTTCAAGTATATTTAAATGAACATTATTACTTGTGAAAGTGGATTTTTTTTGTTTAAAATCAATGAAAATAACTTCATTTATACTCATTATTTTAAGCCAAATAATATTATTTATATTGTGCGATTTGTGAAATAGAAGAAAGAAAGAATTTATATATTTATTTGCATTGTATTATTTTTTATACAAAAATTTGAATATTGTTAATAACATCTTGGTTACAGAGTTAGAAAATTAATTTTAAAAAATTTTAACAATTTTTCATCTAAGAAACTTCTTTGCACAAATCTCAGATTAAATTTCATTAAAATTGAAAAATGATATTCTTCTTTAAAATTTTCACTGTTGCATATTTGAGCCAAATACAAAGTTATTACATCTTTTGGTAAAAACCTACATGGTATAACATCTATTTCAAACCTTTATTTTGTATATTCTCTCCTCAATGTGTTTCTTACTTGTTGTAGTCACTAAATCACACACTTTGAGTAAATATTGAGTCTTGGTCTCATACAACTATTTATATGGTTTCTAAGTGAATAAAGTACTAATTGACCCATATCCTTTGGCCATCTCACATGCCATATTTATGACTATTACCTCCCTTCACATACAAAATCTGTCATGAATTATTCATATTGGGAACACATTCCATTTGATCCTACTTGCGAAGACACTATATGTTCACATGGTGGCTTTTCCAGAATTGGATTCATTTTTTAGTATCTTTATCCTCTAATGCATAATCCTCATCTATATTATGGATTCATCACTATTACTGTATCTACCAATATTCCTTACATGCCATCCCATATCTACACCAATTAAATTGGTAAAATCATAGCTTGATTACATTATAGGTGTTGGTGTTTAATTTGATCTCACCTTGTTTGTCCTTGAAATTCTTCAATCTGTGGGCTTTGTTGTATTTCTATCTCCCCGTATTGATGTGTGAAAGATTTCTCCTTCATTTGGTTGCCATGATTAGTCCTTTCCTTTTGTTGAGGATCACTTTAAGTCCAAAATTTGTTTTTTGTTCCTATGTCTATGTGAAATAATTTGTAGCTTGTGTGTAAACTCAGGTTTTTCCCCTTATGTTTTCTACACAGTCACGTTTTGTTTTCCCTCTCAATTTTTATCATAACATATGTGGAAACATTGTCCTTTATAATTAGATACTGCTTGGTGGGGGAGTTTTTGAAAATCTATTGCACACTTCAACTCAATTCTTGTCCACGTGGAGGGCCTATGCTCATTTAAAAATTCACCTCTTTGTTTGATGTTTGGAGTTGTGCTAGGGAGACATGTGGAGGTTTCCACTAGCCCTACCCAGACATTAGACATTTTTTTTTTGCCTATGGCTAGTGCAACTTTGTCAGACCATGGACACATGGAGAATCGATGCTCATTTGAGGATCCACCTCTGGGTCCTACCTTAGCAGTTACGCCAAGCAGACATATTGTGAGCCTATCCTTGCTTTGGGTCTCAACTTTTGGGAACCATAATAAAGTTACGCAAAAGAGACATGTGGAGGCTTCCGCTAGGTCCTCTATATACTTCAAATTTTCAAGAAAATTTCTTAGTCTTGCGACATGTGGAGGGCCCATGCATGTTTGGGGACCTTCCCCTGTAATTTACTATCGAAGAAGTACCAAGAGGACACGTGGATGTTTCCGCTAGATCTTCCCATACTTAGAATTTTCAACTACCACTGAAACTTTCTCAGATCCTAGGCACATTGTGCCTTCCATTCATCCATCAATGTTTTCAAAAACTCTACCAGACTGAGGACACGTGGTCAGCCCGCGCTTGTTTGGGGTCTCCATTTTTTGGCACCATATCAAAGGTGTGACAAAGAGACACGTGGAGGCTTTCCCTTGCTCATTGTATAGTAATACTTTTCAAAGGCCAAAAGGAAATTTTCTTGGGCCCAGGGAATGTGGAAGGCCCACACTTTTTTTGGAAACTTACCTCTGTACTTCACCTTTGTAGTTACACTAAGGAAACACCTGGATGGGTCTAATATAAAGTTGAGAAAGGGCAGAATTAATGGTTGGTGTGCATTGCATTTGATTTTATCACTATTTTTGCTCCAAGACTCTTGGAGATGCGTATACATACTTTTTTAATCATTTTTGATGAAATCCCTTGTCATTTTTGTCTATAAAGTGCAATTGGATGGATTTATAGCTATATTTGTGAATCCAAGGAAATTAACAGTTGATATTTTAAAGGAGGAATTACTCGGGCACTTACAAAACCATGAATTACCAGAGAAGCTAGATGCAGAATAGAGTTGCAGAGAAAAAAGTTGGAAAATGATGAAATGATGGAGATTGAGGCACAAAGGATGAAAAACATATTACTAGAGGAAATGACTGGATGCCCCAGTTGAAACAATTATTGAAATATTTACAATGATTCACTTTCTTTAATAACTAGAAACTTTTTGTTGTAAGTATGTTCAACGTCATTTTCTTGAAATCTTGAACAAACACGTAGCAAGAAAAGGATTCCTTGAATATTCTTCTTTTTTGGGGAAAAAATTTGGGATGATGTGAGCGAGTGAAATGTATAAATTCAATGACAATAATCTTGCAAATGGTCGGGGGGGTTGAATTATTAAGAGAAAATTTGGAGAAATCCCATGTTCCTAAGAGACCATCTTGAGAAACCTGTTAATTTATTTTGTTTTACATTTCAATCATGTCAAGTTGGTTGCAAGTGTATAACCATTGATAAGATTTGGAATGTTCAAAGAAACTTTCCCCTACTGATGAATCTAATCAACTCTAAATTAATCTGTGTCAATCTTGGGCCAATTTGTGTCTACTTTATTTCAGAATGTTTGCAAGTATTTTTTCTTATTCCTGTTGAAATATTTTGTTAAAGTCCCTCCAAATCACACAGGACCTTGTCCCTATGATAGTTTAGTGGCATTTGTAGTTTCATTATGAGAACAACCTTCATCTTGTAATGAGATAAACAATTTAAAAGCACTTTACTATCATTTTGTTGATAAATATTGGCTAAAAGCCCTTGAGTGTATCTTTGGTGTGAGGAACTAGGGGTCTTTGATGTTTAATTTGTTAGGAATTAATTATTGTAAACATTATTAATTCATGATATTATTATATGAGTTTAGTAACTCATTAATAATAATATAATATAGATATTGTTATACGAGTTGTTAAAGCGACTCGTATTATTAAGTTAGTGGTTAAGCAGTATTTTGTTAAAGATCCTATTTTATAGGATGCATATTGTCCTATAAATATGTATAGTTTCCGAATGGAATATATTGAATATTATTCCTAATTATTTTGATATGTTCTCCATATTTGGTATCAGAGCAGATATGCAACCTTGAAAATTGATTTTTCATGATTGAGCAAGAGTCTTATTTTGTTTTTTCCATGTCTCCATAATAGATCGTAAATTTTGTTTCGCGATCTAGTTCTCTAATATTTCTAATGGGATTTAAGGGTTGTTTCTATGGAAAATACTGTAAAAATTTCGGCTAAACCCACATCCAAAATCTGGAGAAATTTAAAAAATATGACTGGTAAATTTTTTTTGAATTTTCTCCTTTATGGCTAGCATCGTCATTTTGTCTGAGTTTATGAGCAGTTAGTGAGGGGTTGTTGTTTTATTCTTTACCCCAAGGATAAGGAATTTTTTTTATTCGTGCAGTATAGTGCATGCGCAAACTACTATTATCCATTCTCCATAACCATATATTGAAAGAACTACTAGAGGTTATTTATAGAAATGAGAAAAGAAAATTTTGAAGGAAGAAAATTTTGAAAGTTGTTTGAGAGCATCATAAATCAAGAAAGGACGTACAACTTGGTTTTAACCTATCAGTCCTGTCATTAAGATTCCATACTTCCTCAAGTACTTGTTGAATCAAGTAGTATTTTTTTTGCATCTGATTCTCACAACAAGAGAGGGTCCTTCTTTTGTATTTGAAAAATTTAATCTCATTTTTGTCCCTATGTCTTCCAAAGCTTGAATACGATCTTCCAAGAAAATAGAAGTTTTTAGAAGAACATTCATTTTGAGAATTACATTCTTGTGCCCCCACAAACCCCTCACTCCACAGTCAGTTATGTTTTCTATTATAAACATCACCTCCCAAAACATATGGCCTAGCCCCCACCTAGACCTTCCATTTTTTGTGAACACTTGTGTACTTTTATAGATTTCAGAGTATGGCTAGTATCCAAATGCTTATGCCCCAAGATGTTGAGATAGGACTACCTAAATTTCAAGGCAATAATGCTATTACTGGTGATCAACACTTAAAAGTTTTTACTTTCAATATGATGGAGGAATTTGAGACTTTTAATTTGAGGATTGTACATGAAGTGTTTTATTCCATCTTAGAGGAGGATGCAATCGGGACTAGATTAAAATCTTTGCCAGATAACTTTATTGATTATGGAAGAAGATGAAGAATGCTTTTAGATTGCCAATATGGAGATAAAATAGGACCCTACGGTTTCTTTGTATCAGAATTTGAAATATATAAGAGAATCCTACATGAGTTTGTTCATACTTCAATACAAGGTTCAATAAGACCCTGAATAGGCTACCTATGATCCTTGAGGCCAAGTGATGATTTCCTATTTTGATAAATACTTTGAATATTTTTATAAGAAGACTACCTATTATTTGAGGGAATAAGAAACCCAACACATTGCGGAGGCCTTCACGAAATGGCTTTGCAGATTGAAACCAATATCCAATCTATTGGTAAGCCTCATAAGAGAGAAGGTATCAAGATGATCATCCAAGAGAAGCCTCAGTTCAAGTAAGTCTATGGATCTGGAGGAGGTTGTGAAAACCTTGGTTGGAGAGTTAAGAAATATCTATAAACTGGCTAGAGCAGAAGAAGGGGATTGGGACAAAGGTCCCAAGGTAGCATTAAGCATAAGGTCAATCAATATTTACCAAATACTCCTAGGGTGATCATAAGATATGATGGATAGAGGCAAAAGGGAGGACCCCATGGGTGCGGAAATAGACAGCCCAGCTCCGTGAAAATAGAATTGACCTGATCCTTTGACTACCACAGTTACTGTGTGGAAGAAGCCAATGATTGTGAAAATTGAGTGGTTTGTGGTGAAAAAATTTGTTTCTTGCCACAGGCCCTATGTATGACGACCAAGAAGTGAGGAAGCTGATGATGACCAGCGATAATAATTATGGTGCATGATGGGGGTGCTATACAAGCTCCGACAGGAGAAATTTTTATTGAATTAATTCATTGCCAGAACTAATAGATTTTTTTAGGAGATACACCACCAAGTATTACCCCTTCCTCCCTTCAACTGGTGAAATAGTTTATGAGGTACAATTATTTTTTTGAAGTGCTAGTAATGATTTTGAATACTTAAAGGGAATAATGATGTTTAAAATTATGATGCGGACTTCCCTTTAAGGAGGATGGGCACCTTGTTTTAATGCATGTTGTGGTGGTTGCCAAGAAAAGGAATATAACACTAAGTGTAAATTTTTCGAAGGCGAAGGTTCTCGGACTTCTCAGGCCAAGCCAAAACTAGTTCTCACCCATATCTCAAAATAAATTAAGAAATATTACATCGGGAAAAGGCCCTGTTTCCCCAAATAGAACTGGTTATCCGTACCCAATGCTCAGACCATGAAAATATTTTTATCATATGAGTTTTTCAGTCTTCCTCCAAATGATTCCTTGACAAATTAAGTTCTTATACATTGCCAAAGTCTTGAGCAGATTAATATTTCATTCCAATTGTTGAGTTCTCAGGATGCTTGAGCACAAGAAAAGAAAAAGGCCTTGAGATTTGGGATTGAAAGAAGAAAAAGATTACCCAAGGTAGGAATGTAAACAACGTTGAGTTCCTCTACCATGTCGATAGAAAGAAAAACCCAAGTTAGAAGAACTAGGAGAGCCACCTCAAGTATATTTGGGAACATCCGTAGTTGAAGTCCGAGCTGATGGTAGCTCCATTTTTCCACTAATCTTATTATTAGGGACAAGCGATTAACAAACTTGTATGTTTGATTCTGGAGAACATGTAATGTTATAACTCTTGAGTTCATGAATGAAATAGATATCAAAGTGATAGACCTTATGGGAAAGTTGAACTACCATGGATTCCAGAGAGGTGCCAATGTTGGATGTTGGTAAGGGTTTTTTATGGGTGCAACTTTTAGCCTACTCAGGAAAGAACTTTAACTAATTTGCATTGTGATTCGCCCTAAAAAAATGGGGGAATGTTGTTTATCAAGAAAATGGCGACTAGTGGGGTGGAAGTTTGCTAAATGGGGCATGCTTATGCCACCGATACCAATTGAGGCAACCTTGTAAAGTTGTATGTGAAAAGAAGATTGCTTCATCTCATTGCGGATCTCAATAATGCTTCTATGAGTGTTATACACTAACATGGAGGTTGATAACTTTGTTAGATGGCTAATTGGTAAAGAGCAACAAAAATTGATCAAATGAACGTCTCTAAAATCAAGTGGATTCTCCTTTCAATTTGTTGTTTGATGGCCGGGGGTTTGCTCTATAAATGGTAGAAATGGTGCGGTATTGTTTAAATTATCTCAAGGAAAGAAAAGAGTTAGTTCCTTTTAAATTCAAATGTGAGTGCACTAACAATATTGTTTCAGTATGAAGCATACTCTTGGGGTAAGAATGCTTAGAATATGGTATTGGAGACATCATTGTTGATAGAGATTCAAAGATAATGTTAAGGAAAGGTATAGCAAAAAAAAAAAAGAGAGAATTAAGCAGCAATACAAGCATGCACTCTAGGATTTCATTGAAATGTTTGACTCCAACATTAATACATCACGATAGAAAGTACAATAGGTAGCAGAAAAATGGCTGCCATTGGGGTTAGATTTGAAAATTATATTGTATAGCCCTATTATGAGTATAATATTGAGATATTAACGAGGCCATTTGTTCCTTAAATTTTTTAACAGTTCGAAAGTGTTTGAAGATGACAACCAGGTGCAAAGGGTTTGTAGAATTCAAAGAGAATTTTTTGATCAACATATAGATGAGGAGCAATGATTTATGTGGATGATGGAAAGGATAATCTTATTTGGCAAAAACACATCTTAAGTTGAATACTAATACTATGCCAGAGGTTGGTATAGCACTTGAATCAAAATTTTATAATGTTGATGGGATGTCAATAACACATGTCAGCCTTGAGGGAATGTTGAAGAGCATGACTTAAGCACGAGGATAAAACACATAAGATCTTGTTAGGTAGGAAATTTGAGCAAGGAAGAAAATAAGTTCGTATGTCCAATTGTTAAGAAATTACCAGGGAATATATGCATGGTCTTATTATTAAACTAAAATCATACATAATGATTCTTTTCTAGTACGAAATTTCCGGAGAAGCTTCCGCCAAGTCGTTTAAGGAAGAATAATAAGGGGCGTTATCAATCCACTCTTTCCCTGAAAGATGCAAGAATAATTGAAATAATTAAGGCATTGAGGAATCATACAACCCAACAATGGTACTCATCGATGTTGTAAACTTGGTACTTGTTAGAAACAAGAATAGAAAGATATAAGGTTGTGTGTGGACTTTAGAACTGAAATAGAGCATTGACAAAGGATAACTACCCTGTGGCCAAATATGGAAAATAATGTTACCAATTGGTTATTTGGTTCGAATTTTTTATGCCACCTTTAGATGTTTTTCTAGATATAACTAGGTAGTTGTTGAAGGATCAGAGCAACTCAAGACTACCTTTACCACTCCTTGGGAACATATGTTATATTTTAGAATTCCTTTTGGTCTAATGAACATTGGAGCACTTTCCAAAGAGCAATGAAATGTAACTTTTCTAGCAATATTAATATTTCATTTGTTATATTCAAGTGATTGTGACTGTTTTCTCCATAAAAAGTGGACCATGTTGAAAACACCTTAGAAAAAATGTTGCTAAGATGGAGGAGTATTGTATTTTCAATAAATCTAAAGGAATGCCATTTGGAGTTTAGAAAGAAAACCTTCTTGGACAATTGTGTCAAAAGGAAGAGCCGTCGTGATTGAATCCTAAGGGGTAGATACCATAAGAAAAGTCCCTTATGTACATAAACAAGAAGGGAATTCAATCCTTTTTGGCAGATTAATTTATTATGAGATTTATCTAGCAAAATTTCTTGATACTAACATTCCCAATCACTAGCATGCTGAAGAAAGACCAAATTATCAAAAGGAAAGAATCCAACTATTTTAAGATTTTCTGGGATCAAAGTAAGCATTAACAAAATGCAACCTGTTTTAAGCATATCCATATTATAAGAAGGATTTCCAAACTGTTTTCTTTTGCTCAGAAAGTACTATTGCATTCTTTGTTGTTGCGGAAGGATGATTGAGGGAGGGATGAATGACCACATTTCCTTTTTCAGCTAAGGCATTTAACAAGATTTGAGTAAAAAGGGTGATACCTATCAATGACAGCAGACATTTTTGCTAGTAAAAACAACAAAAGGTCTGAAGCCGCATATATTCTTAAAGTTCAAATTCATTTCTTATGATCCCCACGCATGGTTGAAATATATTCTTTCAGAAATGGAGGTTTCAAGAAAATATGTCGATGGGTAAATGACAATTGCAAGAGTATTGATATGGATTATACAGAACAAAAAAATTGGTCAGAGGTTTTGGGCCTAGAAAAATATAGCAGAGACCATCTCTAGGACAATTGAGTAAATGAAGTTGAAGAGAAGGGTTGAATTCCCTTAAAATTTGATAAATTTTTGAATTGGTACAAGGACATCATTTTTTATTCAACATTATAGTGCCCAAACATTTGAGAAAGAATCAGAAAAGACAACTATGGTTAGATTTCCTAAAAAATATGTCAGAGTACTAATTTCAGGTTAGCCTGGAGGAACCGCTGAAGGAGTTCTATTAAGATTGCAATTATAAAGATGAAGCCCCTAAAAAATGTTGTCTCCATGGGGATTTTTTATGGGGAATTTCTGGAAGATCACAAATCATTAAAATTCTTAAGGGCTATTATGTAGGTCCAACTATTCTTCAAATATACAATCTATTATGTGAAACTGTGAAAGTTTCCAACACTTTTTCTGGAAGACTAAAAGCTATCAACTCCCCCTTTTTAGCATAGTTACAATTGAATCTTTGCATTTAGGCAATGAGGAATGAAATTCATTGTGAGATTTAAGATCCATTCAAGTGAATAGCACAAGTGGATTTTAGTAGCCACTGATTACTTCACCAAGTGTGTGGAGGAAATCCCCACAAGAAAGAACTTCACCAAAATTTTCATTGGGTTTCATTTTTGAATCATATCATTTGTATGTTTGGAGTGCCCTCCAAAATAGCTACTGATAATTCCATGAAGTTTCTAAGGATAAAAATTTGGCTGCCATGTGCCATGAGTTATGGATCAATTTTACAATATCCTTCCAATTATAATCCCAAGGGAAATAGACAAGTAGAGTCCAACAATAAAAATTTGATTGAAGATAACTAGAGGAAATTTGGAGTTGAACAAAAAGGAAAATGGGGTGAGCAGTTCACTTTTGCTTGTTTCAGGCTTATCAAATCACTTTTGAGTTGGATGTATGGAACTCAAACTCTTGTGCCCCCATGTATATGTAATTTATTTCTTCATTCCAATTTCTTCAAAAACGGAAGATCAGAGGTTGGTCCTTATGATGCTCTACATCAATCAAACTGTTGAGTTAGAAAGAAAGAAGGGCATCCCATCAGAGGATGTAAAAGTCAAAGAGAAATTGAAGAAGTTGTTTATTATTACTCTAGAGGAGGATGCACGAGACTGGTTAAAATCTTTGCAAGATAACTTATGAATTCATGAAGAAAATGAAGAATGCTTTTAGATGGCAATATGGAGTAAAATAGACCCTAGGTTTCTTTTATCAGAATTTGAAAAATATAAAAGGAATCCTAATGAGTTGTTATTCATGACTTCAATTACAAGGTTCAATAAAGACAACTAAATAGGTACCTATGATCCTGAGGCCAAGTGATGTTTACTATTTGATAAAATACTTCTGATGCTTTGATAAGAAGACTACCTATTTATTTGAGGGATAAGAACCCAACAACATTGAGGCACGCCTTCACAATGGCTTTGTAGATTGAAAACAATATCCAAAGTAGTGTAAGCCTCATAAGAGGAAGGTATCAAGAGGATCAATCCAGAGAAGCCTCCGTCAAGTAAGTCTGTGGATCTGGAGGAGGTTGTGAAAACCTTGGTTGGAGCTGTAAGGAAATATCCTATAACACTGGCTAGAGTAGAAGAAGGGGATTGGACAAAGTTCCCAAGGTCAGCATTAAGCATAAGGTCAATAATATTTACAAATAATCCTAGGGGTGATCATAGATATGATGACAGAGGCAAAGGACCCATGGGGTGGGGAAATAGACGGCCCCTAGTTCGTGAAATAGAATTGTGACCTGATCCTTTGACTACCAAAGTTACTGCTATGGAAGAAGCCAATGAATTGAGTGGTGTGACAAATGTTTCTTGCCACATGCCCCATGTGATGAAGACCAATAATTTGAGGAAGCTAATGATGACATCGATAATTATGTGTGCATGATGGGGTGCTTTACAAGCTCACGACAAGAGAAATTTTTATTGAATTAATCATTGCCAGAACTAATAGATTTTTCTAGGATTGCATCCACCAAGTATTACCCCTTCCTCCCTCTCATACTTTTGAAATAGTTATGGTACAATATTTTGAATTGCCTAGTAATGATTTTGAATACTTAAGGGAATTAATGATTAAAAATTATGATGGAGGAATCCCTTTTAAGGAGTATAGGAACTTGTTAATGAATGTTGTGGTTGCCCAAGAAAAGGAATATAACACTAACTATAAATTTGTCGAAGGGGAAAGGTCTCAGGCCAAGCCAAAAACTCTAGTTCTCACCAATATCTCAAAATAAACTCATAAGAAATATACATCTGGAAAAGGCCCTGTTTCCCCAAATAGAACTAGTATCCTTACCCATGCTCAGACCATGAAAAATTATTTGTTGTCATATGATTTTTTCAGTCTTCCTCCAAATGATGCCTTGACAAAATAAGTTCCTTATGACATTTCCCAAGTCTTGAGTTAGATTAATATTTCTGTTCCAATTGTTGAGTTTCTTACGATTCTTGAGCACAAGAAAAAGGCCTTTGAGTATTTGGGATTGAAAGAAGAAAAGATTACCCAAGGTAGGAATGTAAACAACGTTGAGGTTCCTCATACCATTGTAGAATTAGAAAACCCCAAGTTCTAGAAGAACTAGGAGAGCCACCTCAAGTATATTTGGGAACATCCTTAATTGAGTCCGAGATGAATGTAGATCCATTTTTCACTACTCTTATTATTAGGGACAAGCTGTTACACAACTGTATGATTGATTCTGGAGCATCATGTAATGTTATACCTCTTGAGTTCATGAATGAATTAGATATCAAAGTGATAGTACCTTATGGGAAGTGCACTGCCATGGATTCCAGAGAGGTGCCAATGGTTGGATGTGTTAAGGGTTTTATGGTGCAACTTTTAGCCTACTCAGGAAAGAACTTAAAACTAGATTTTGCTATTGTTGATTGCCCTAAAAAATGGGGAATGTTGTTATCAAGAAATGGGCTACTAGTGTGGGTGGAAGTTTGTAAATGGGCATGTCTTATGCCACCATACCAATTGAGGGCAACCTTGTAAAGTTGTATGGTGAAAAGAATATGCTTCATCTCATTGAGGATCTCAATAATGCTTCCTATGAAGTGTTATACACTAACATTGATGTTGATAACTTTGTTAGATTTGCTAATGGTAAAGAGCACAAAATTGATCAATGCAAGTCTCTTAATCAAGTGGATTCTCCTTTCAATTTGTTGTTTGATGGGGTTTTCTCTAAATTTAGAAATGGTGTCGGTATTGTTCTAATATCTCAAGGCAAGGAAGAGTTTCTTTTCTCTTTTAAATTCAAATTTGAGTGCACTAACAATATTTTTTAGTATGAAGCACTGCTCTTTGGTTTAAGAATTGCTTAGAAATATGGTATTGGAGACATCATTGTTATAGGAGATTCAAAGATAATTGTTAAGAAGGTATGCAAAAAAAAAGAGAGAATGAAGCAATACAAGCATGCAATCTAGGATTTCATTGAAATGTTTGACTCCAACATAATACATCATGATAGAAAGTACAATACTGTAGCAGAAAAAATGGCTGCATTGATGTCTAGATTTGAAAATTATATTGTATCGCCCTATTATGAGTATAATATTGAGATATTAACGAGGCCATCTGTTCCTTAAATTTTTTAACATTCGAAAGTGTTTGAAGATGACACCCAGGTGCAAAGGGTTTTGTAGAATCAAAGAGAATTTTTTGATCAACATGTAGATTAGGAGCCAATGCTTTGTGTGGCTGATGGAAAGGATAATTTATTTGGCAAACACATCATTAAGTTGAAGACTAATACTATTCGCAGAGGTTTGGTAGCACTTGAATCAAAATTTTATAATGTTGATTGTATTGTCAATAAACACATGTCAGCCTTGAGGCATGTTGAAGAGCATGACCTTAGCACGAAGGATAAACCACATAAGATCTTGTTAGGTAGAAATTTGAGCAAGGAAGAAAATAAGTCGTATGTCCAATTGTTGAAGAAATACCAGGACTACTTAGCATGGTCTTATTATAAACTAAAATCATACATAAATGATCTTTTCTAGTACAAAATTTCCGTAGAAGCTTCCGCCAAGTCGTTTAGGAAGAATAAAAGGCCGAAAGAAAAGAAAAGCTTCTTGTACACATTGTGTCAAAGGAAGAGGTCGTGATTGATACTAAGAGGGTAGATACCATAAAAAAATTCCCTATTGTAATAACTAAGAAGGGAATTCAATCCTTTTTTGGGTAGATTAATTTTATTAGGAGATTTATCTACAAATTTCCTGAACTAACTATCCCAATCACTAGCATGCTTAAGAAAGACCAAATTATCAAAAGGGAAGAATCAACTATTTAAGATTTTGCTGGGATCAAAGTAGCATTACAAAATGCACCTATTTTAGCAGATCCATATTATAAGAAGGATTTCCAAATGTTTTATTTTGCTTCAGAAAGTACTATTGCATTTTTGTTGTTGCGGAAGGATGATGAGGGAGATGAATGACCAATTTCCTCTCTCAGTAAGGCATTACAAGGAGTTGAGATAAAGTATACTATCATGGACAAGCAGACATTTTTTGTAGTAAAACCAACAAAGGTCTTGAAGCCATATATTCCAAGTTCCAAATTCATTTCTTATGATCCCCACACCATGGTGAAATATATTCTTTCAGAAATAGAGGTTTCAAGAAAAATATGTCGATGGGTAAATAAATTGCAAAAGTATGATATGGATATACAAACAAAAAAAATTGGTCAGAGCTTTGGGCCTAGAAAAAATATAGCAGAGACCAATCTACATACAATTGAGGTAAATGAAGTTGAAGAAGAAGGGTTGAATTTCCTTGAAAAATTGATAAATTTTGAATGGTACAAGGACATCATTTTTTATCTCAAACATCTACAGTGCCCTAAACATTTGAGCAAGAATCAGAAAAGACAACTTAAGTTAGATTCCCAAAAATATGTCATTACTAATTTCAGGTTAGCTTGGAAGAACCCTGAAGGAGTTCTATTAAGATGCATTACTAAAGATGAACCCCCCTAAAATAATTTCTGGTCTCCATGGAGGATTTTATGGGGGGAATTTTTTTGGAAGAGTCACAAATCATAAAATCTTAAGGGCTGGTTATTAGTGGCCAACTATTTTCAAATATACAACTCTGTTGGTAAGAAAATGTGGAAGTTTCCAACACTTTTCTGGAAGACTGAAAGCTTCAGGCTCCCTTCCTTTTTAGCATGTACCAATTGAATCCGCATTTAGGCAATGAGGAATGAAATTCATTGGTGAGATTTAAGATCCTTCAAGTGATAGCCATAAGTGGATTTTAGTAGCCACTGATTACTTCACCAAGTGTGTGGAGGAAATCCCCACCAAAAAAGAAACTCACCAAATTTTCATGGGTTTCATTTTGAATCATATCATTTGTAGGTTTGGAGTGCCTACCAAAAATAGCTGCTGATAATTCCTTGAGTTTCTGAGATAAAAATTTGGTGGCCATATGCCATGGGTATGGGATCAATTTTACATATCCTTCCAATTATAATCCACAAGGAAATAGACAAGTAGAGTCCAACAATAAATTTTTTTTGAAGATAACTAGAGGAAATTTGGAGTTGAACAAAAGGAAATGGGGTGCACAGTTCACTTTTTTTGTTTAGGATTATCAAATCACATTTGAGTTGTTGTATGGAACTCAAGCTCTGATGCCCCTGTATATGTAATTATCTTCATTCAAATTTCTTCAAAAACTGGAAGATCAAGAGGTTGGTCCTTATGATGCTCACATCAATCAAATTGTTGAGTTAGATGAAGAAAGAAGGGCATCCCATCAGAGGCATGTAAAATTCAAAGAGAAATTGAAGAATTTGTTTCATAATAAGGTGACTCCAAGATTTTTTAGTTTGGGAGATCTTTTGCTATTGTGGGGTAGCAGGCACGAGGATAAGGGAAAACATGGAAATTTTGATGCATTGTGGATGGGTCCTTATTCAATTGACATTCAAATTGTTGAACATACCTTCTTGTTAAAAGACCTAGATGGGGAGTTGCTTGAATTGCTTGTTAATGGCAGGAATTTGAAACATTTCCTCGATTGATTTCTCAAGATCGAGGTATGCACCATTGTACAGTGTATAGTATTTTGGTTTCTTTCTGCTTTCATGTTTTTCTATTTTGGTTCGTCTTGGTCCTTGACGACTATTTTTATTGGTTTCTCAGTTTGTTCTAGGAGGGTTGGCTCATGACTCTGTTGCCTAATGGTTTATTTTTGGTACTTGGTCTACTATTTTTTCTTGTGGCACTCGCTGGGAGTGCCCATCCCCAAGTCAAAGCTGATGTTGGTGCTTAATTTGATCTCACACTATTTTTCCTTTAAATTCTTCAATCTGTGGACTCTGTCATATTTTCTATCTATATTGATGAGTAAAATCTCTATCCTTCATTTTGTGGCCATGACCAGTCCTTTCCTTTTGTCGAGGATCACTTTAAGTCCATAATTTATTTTCCATTCCTCTGTCCATGTGAAAAAATTTGTAAGTTTGGCATAAACTTAGGTTTTTCCCCTTCCTTCTGTTTTTTCCATAGCCACGTTTTATTTTCCTTGTCAAATTTTTGTCCCAATATCTCTAGAAACGTGGTCCTTTCTGATTAGATGTAGCTCGGCAAGGCATTTTGAAACTCTAAGGCCCACTTCAACTCGATTATTTTCCATGTGGAGAGCCTATGCTCATATTAAAATTCATCTCTTGGTTTGACCTTTAGAGTTGCATCGAGGAGACATGTGGAGGATTCCCCTGGCCCTGCTAAGACTTAGATTTTATTTTTTCCTGTGACTAGTGCAACTTTGTTAGACCATGGACACATGGAGGGCTGGTTATCATTTGAGGATTTTCCTTTGGGTATTACCTTAGTAGTTGTACCATGGAGACATGTGGTGAGCTCACACTTATTTGGGGTCTCCGCTTTTGGGCACCATATCAAATTTGCACCAAAGAGACACCTGGAGGACTCCGTCAGCTTCTCTGTATAGTAAGACTTTTCAAGAAACTTTCTAAGGCCTAGGAAACATGGAGGACTTACACCTATTTGGGTACCTACCCCTGTAATTTACTTTTGAAGAAGTGCCAAGAGGTGACATGGAGGTTTCAGTTGGGTTTTCCCATACTTATACTTTTCAACAGCCGCTAAAACTTTCTTGGACCCTAGGCACGTGGCGCCTTCCGTTGGTCCTTAAACTTTTTTAACAACTCTGCCAGACTAAGACACATGGTGAGCCTACACTTATTTGGGATCTCAGCTTTTGGGAACCATATCAAAGGTGTGCCAAAGAGAGACGTGGAGGCTTCTGCTGGCTCCTTTTATACTAAGACTTTTCAAAGGACAAAAGGTAATTTTCTTGGGCCCAAGGCACATGGAAGGCCCGCACTTGTTTGGAAACTTACCTTTGTAATTCACCTTTGTTGTTGTTCCAAGGAAACATGTGGATGTCTCTAATCTAAATTTGAGAAAGGTTAGAATCAATGGTTGATGTACATTACATCTGATTTTACCTTTATTTTTGCTCGAGGACTCCTGGAGATGCAAATACACATTTTTTTCATCATTTTTTATTGAAATACCTTATCGTTTTTGTCTAAAAAGTCCAATTGGATGGATTTAGAGCTTAATTTTTGAGTCTAAGGAATGTAACAATCGATATTTTGAAGTTGGAATTTCTTACGCACTTGCAAAAATGTGAATTTCTAGAGAAGTTGGATGCAGAACAGAGTTCCAGAGGAAATAGTGGGAAAAGGATGAAATGATGGAGGTTGTAGGTGAGAAGGATGAAAAACATGTTGCCAAAGGAGATTACTAGGTGCCCCAGTTCAAACATGATGGAAATATTTGTAATGATTCATATTTTTTAAGAACTGGTAACTTTTTGTTGTAAGTCTGTTAGACGTCATTTTCCTGAAATCATGAAAGATCATGTAACAAGAAAAATATTTCTTGAATATTATTCTTTTTTTGGGGGAGAAATTTGGGATGAGTGAGTGAGTGAAATGTATAAATGCAATGAGAATACTCTTTCAAATGGTCGGGGGGTTGAATTCTTAAGAGAAAATTTGAGAAAGCCCATATTCTAGAGAGACCATTTGAGAAACTTGTTAATTTATTGTGTTTTAGATTTCAATCATGTCAAGTTGGTTGCAAGTGTACAACCATTGAAAATCTATGAGACTATTCAAAGAAATGTTCCCTTGCTGATTAATCTAATCTACTCTGAATTAATCTGTGCCAATGTTTGGCTAAATTGTTTCTACTTTATTTTAGAATATATATAAGTAGTTTTTCTTGTTCCCATTGCAATCTTCTGTTAAAGTTCCTCTGAATCACATAGGATCTTTTCCTTGTGATAATTTAGTGGCATTCAAAATTTCATTACGAGAAGAGCCTTCATCTTGTAATGAGATAAAAAAAATTCACTTTACTGTCATTTTGTTGATAAATATTTTTTATAAGCCCTTGAGTGTATCTTAGGAGTGACAAACCAGGGGTGTTTGATGTCTAATTGAGTCTTTAGCTTGAGCCTTCGTGTTAAATTCTTGGAGATTGTGTGAAACCATTCGAATCTGGGCCTCCATTGATGCACACCTTCTAGTTGAAGGAATATTTAGCTATTCTTAAGCATTCTGTCATTTAGTTTTCCAATTGTTGTGAAGGTTCTCAAAGATCTGGAAAAATCAAATTTATCCTTCTTAATCTCCCACAAAAAATTATTCAAAAACAATGAATACCACTTGAACTACCCATGTTTTCCATGTATGTCCACAAATGAATAAATTCTTCTTCCAAAATATGAATAAGCAATCAGGATTCCATAATGTCTCTAGTAACTTTAACCCTGTCTAGAAAATATCATTATTCTTCATAACTAACAATTTGTGAGAGTTAAATTGTGGTGCATTGATCATATTTTCTCAGGGTTTCCTTTCAAATTTGTGCAAAGAAGGATATCTTCATTATCCGTCACCGACAGAGGTTACAAAACGGGTCCTCTCACGTTGGTAAAATTCATGTCCTAAAGCAGTGAGGATATATCAAATCCTTAATGAAGGTGCTATCAATTTCTCTGATGCCCAAGTGAAAAAGAGTTAGACGAATCCCCTCTTTGTCTACAAAATGAATCATAATAAGATCTGTCTATTTCTTAGTGTCTTGCGAAATATGTGATACTACTTAGTTTCCAAGGGAGAATCAATTTGGATACCAACAATAGGTACTCTAGATCCTTATCATTTAGATATATCATTTCCCATTCCATTTGGACATGTATTCATTTACGATAGTTTTTTTCTTCGTTATACAAAAAATCTTACTCGCTGGTATGTGCATGGGTATTCCTTACCACCCTTCACTGATGAAGAGTATGCTATGGGCATGTATAAATTGTGTCTTAACAGCTCATTACATGATCAACTTGACAACATTGATTATCAGGTCTTTAATGCTTATTTGTATGAATTTGACCTTGAAACTGACAATCTATTAGATGACATTACATGATTGATTCTTCATCTTCCATACCAGGGTGGCATAAAATTCACATATCCCCCACCATCCTACTATAAAAACACATATTATACTCATATTTATGTATAGCCACATTCTAGCATTCTCATAGTCAATTACATAAAATGCATCAACATTACCCTATGATGTAATCTCGTGCTTGGGATCACAGTTAAATGTTGATGGCATATTAAACATGAAAGTGACACAATACTCTACACATTACAAATCTTCACAAACCTTAGAGTACATTTTTCATTTTACATGCAACATTTGTATTTCGAAAATTGTACATCTACACATTAACCTAGTGTTCACACACATGTGTTGCACTCCTATTGTCTATGAGTCTAACATTACATAATATTCATCATACATAATGCATAGCTTGAGTTTCAAACTATTGGGTTTATAAAAATCTTGCATTGCATTCATAACCCAATGACACACTCTAGTCTCAAATTCCATACTGCAGTGTTCACGGTATACACCAAAAACATTGACCACATCACGCTCACACATTCATCATTTGATATTCTCATGCACCAGTCTGAGGATTAGTGATATACAACTTAGGCTATATGGTCACATCCTCTAACACCATCTCATGATAGGATACCTTATCACCTATGCTTACATTGTTTAGTGTTATATTCTTTAGGATACATCACAACCCCCTTTCTATTCATCTAGTCATGTTATACACTTAGGTTAAAGAGTCACACACATGTCATTTCTATGTCACATCTCATCACTACACACTCATCACAATACACTACATACATCACATAGTTTTCCCATTTCCTGATGATGCACTCTCTATTATGGATAATTCTTCACTTCTAAGGGGGAATACTAAATAAACATCACTACATAGAACTCCATTCACTCTATCATCCATTCTGTATTCCATTCCATCCATCCACAACATACTACATTTTATGGTCACATTTACTCTTTCTTGCACTTATCTTTACATGTTTACTATTCAACGCATCTTAGATAGATCTCTTGTATGTTTTTATATTTACCATACACACGTGTTCATTCACATCCTTTTCTAGTGTTGATTATAGATACAAAGATTCTACATGCAACACCAATGCTTCACAAACTACTTACTGTGGGCATCCACATTCGTACATTACAAGTGAATTTGTTTCCTTTTATACTTAGCACTTTGTATTATTAGGTTATACATGTTTTGACATACTTTCTATTTTTCTAACATGCCAATGGGTGTTTCATGTGTAACATTTGTTATGGAGGGATATTTCTTCCATACTTGTTTATTTGTTTGCTATTGCTTGTTATTGTTTGTCTGGTTTGTGGCCTTTTCCCTTGGTTGTGTGCACACACTTGCTTGTTTTTGGCCATGAAATTCTTGAGTGTATTGCGATAACGTGAGTGGTGTACCATGTTTGCAACCCACTTTACATGGTTTATGATTGTCTCTTTGAGTGATTATATTGTTTTCTTATTTTCTAGCTTACACATTGTTTGTTTGTCTTATACTTGTTCTCTACATGCATGTTTATCCATAATAACACTTATTTCTAGCCACTTGTTTGTGTGCACCTTATCTTTATCAAGAAAATTCCATTTTCCCTACAGGGCTTAGCTTTAGTTACACTATCATTCCTCTTTTGGGACTACATTCTCCTATCCGCGACATCACAAGCTCCCCAAAAGAGGGGGTCATAATTTGGGGTTTACACATGGTACCAATACAATTCATACTACAATATAAATTTTATTCTACACTACACTCTATAGTCATTATATAGTTTCTGAGTGGGTTCAGACAATTTTATGAAACCCATATACAAAAACTTTAATAGGGAAGATTGTCCTTAGAATTTTGGGGAGTAATTACAGGTTAGAGGATACAATGGAATTTCCTCCCTACACTACTTCAAACATTAGCATTAGATTTCCCAAAAAACCAGATAGTATAGAGATCTCTTCACTAATCTCAGTTAAGTAGTTACAGGTTGGAGAATAACATAAATTTCTCCCTACCCTTCTTCGACCACACTAGCATGAAATCACCTAAAAAATCACACTTCACTGACAGTTACAAGATATCCTTTCAACACCTTTTGTCTCATCATGGATCAAGTGCACATGTTAATTTTTCATTTTTAATACTTTCATTCACATTCCTTTTACTATATATATATATAATTTTGAGACATATACATGCATATTTGACTACTTGATCATCTTCTCTTTTGTAGGTCTGTTCTTATGGGAAGAAATCAGTAAATAATAACACACATGGTGAGTAAATCACACACGATACTAATAATGTAGGTACACTGCACACATCTTCCCTAGGTCAACTCTCATAAATTTTTTACACTTTTACATCTTTAGTCTCCACGTTCCATCATTTTTGTCACTTCACGCATTTTCTAGTCCCTTGGTGTAATTCTACATCACTCTACATGGATTATAAGGTAAACATCTCTATATACTTTATGTTACCAAGATTTATACTCACCAACATAAAGTGGGGGAAAATGTAGTCACTAAATCACACACTTTGAGTAAGTATTTAGTCTCGGTCTCATATTACTATTCATATGGTTTTTGAGTGAAGAAAGTACTAATTAACCCATGTCCTCTGGCCATTTTACTTCACTTTTTGTCTTCATTGCCAACCTTATCCATGTACTTTCCTAGTCTATTATTTCATTTTTCTTTATTCCTATTCCTAACTAGGGTGCGTAACTAGGACTAGGGTGCCCTAGGCGCCCTGGTCCCCTCTAAGAACCTTAATTCTCTTTGTACTTTGTTTCCAGATTTTGGGAACTTTCTATCCATTTAAGCTTTCCATATTTGTATTGGTCAACATTTTCAGGGTTAATTATAAAATTAGAACAAAAGAACCATATAAATACAAAGTTATGAGACTAGAATGAGGGACCAAGAACTATGCTCTTATAATCACCATCTAGAGTTGCATCCATCAAAGGTACCTAAAACTACAATTATATCCATCTATTTCCATCACAAGGAACACAAGGCTATTTCATTTTCATCACACTTTATAGGAGGGGAGTCTATTGTTCACATGCACACATTTATTACATTCTACATCTAATTATTTCTCACTACTTCACAAAGTACGAATGATGCAAGAGTAACCTAGGGCACGATTTGTACACACACACATATAACTACATTGGGTCTGACATGTAGTGAAACACTCAGTAAGTCCACCATTTTGGCCGTTGAGGATAGTCCGACGCCTTCATATGTATCTTTATTTTTTCAGGGTTTGATTTTTGTCTTGGGGTTTTATAGGTCTCTTCTTCATAATTGATTTGCACCGAAATTCAGGGTAGTCTAGTGAAGCTAGTGTGACAAGAAAAAACTACAAGAAGACATCTAGTTTTACCTTAGAGGGGAGTTTAAAACTATTTCCGTAGACCAAGGTGCCCATATCTCAGACCAGGGATCCCATAGATTCCCTTGTTTCTCTCCAAGTTCCTCAGTCTAGTCAAGGAGCTTAGATCTATACTTTCTAAGGATTTTGTGTGGTTGGTTCCTACTCCTATTTTCTTGGTCCACATTGTGACATAGTCTCACACCTCTGTCGAATCAGCTATGGAATTTCTAACTCCTCTTACACATTAGTGTTTTACATTTCCATTTACTTAGTTTCTTGGGTCATTTTCTTTACTTTTTTATCCATTATTTACAAATTTACATAGCATTATCTAATGTAACATATCCTAGTTTAGTTTAATTAGTTGTAAACTAAACTTGTATATACACATAAATGGAGGATTCATTCAAATCATACAACTAAAAAATATGTTATTTTAATATTGTTAAAGTGTATGTTTATTATTATTCTTCAAAAATAAACTTGAGAATAAATTCATTAGCCAATTCTTGAAAACTGAAACCAGCTAAGGAAGCTTCACTCTTCTTATGTTTAATACATTCAAAAATATATGTATGTATGTATAGTTCTTATCATAATAAAATTTTAAAGAGAATAAAATTTATAATAAAAAAATATTCACAAAGAGGGAAGGGTTGCAGCCAAGCCGCAACCCCTGTGTCCTCTTAATCACATTGCCCCACCTTCAAGATGGATGGTTTGAGTGTTCAAAGACTTCTAGCATATATATATATATATATATTGACAATAAAACTATAGAACGATGTTTAAATATATACCCAGATCCATTTTTTTCCTAGGTGATAACAAGGTTTTCCATGTAGGGAGCTTAATCATTGGACAAAACCATACTCAAGCCTGATTTATACCTAGTGAATATATATGAACTACATACACTTCTAGGAAGAAAAGACTTGGTGTTTACTTCTTTACCCAAATAGTGAGATAACCGAACTAAAGAATGAAAATCCATCTTTAAGCAAATAAATTCTCATTTCCCCCATGAGATTTTTTTTTCCAATAAACAAACCTGCAATAAAACAAAACCATATAAAGGAAATTTTGAATGAAATAAAGAACTCAAAGAAAATTAGGAATTTAAAGAGATTTTTATGGTTATCCAATCTATACTTTTTACAAACGATGGGGATAAAAATAATAATTCTAGGGTCCCTATTATACCTAGAATATAACAATTTAGTAAATTTTATATAAACACTTTTTTTTTTTTTCTACTACATTTTGGCATAATAAAGATATATTTAAAAATTAAAAATTAGATAATATGGTTTAATTATAATTATGAGAAATTTTTAAGTTGGTATCGTGATATCTCTTAAGTGTCCATTTTCATATAAGATTATTGACTTGAATATTTGAATTTTGTGCAAAGGATCATTTAAGAAATAAATAATCAATTAAATAAACAGTAATAAATTGTTTCATGCGTAATGTTTTATTTCATTTTTAATTTTTATTTTTATTTTATTATAAACTGGTCTAAGATCTTGACTATTTTCTCACTTAGATTAAATTTTTGAGAAATGATATTTACAAGAGTACATAACTCAAATACATCATCTAGAGTAGTTCCAAATTCAATTAGAAGAGTACAAAAAATGTAAGTAGTCAACAAGACTAACAAACTAGAGACACACAGTTCTACAGATTCATTAATCAAGGACACAAAGTTACTTCTCTTGGTTATGTAAGATCACCGCGCTTACAAATTTGGAAAGTAGTGAGTGAGATCATAGAAGAACATAATCATATAAATAGGAGAAATGCATATTTTATTACTTGATGGCACAATGTTGAATCTAAACAACATACAAAAATCAACAGTATTTAACACTTTTTGGATGGAGAAGTCATTCCAATTTACAGTACTACAAAGCATGGTTTCATCTCCCACACCTATATTTTCACCTTTCTTTAGCCCTTGCGAAATTCCACATTCCTAGGTAATGAAAATGATTCTATTTACTATTTATGAATAAGAACTCTTTCAATGTAAAATTGAAGGTCACTTAAGTGAATAAAATAAGAAAAACTACATTCTTAGTGAATAATTAAAATCTAGAGAGAGGAAATAAGAGATAAAAACAGAGGGTTGATTAATATGATGAATATGAAGCCTTTGCTTATGAAGATCTTACTAATTTGAACCACTGTGATGACACTATACTTCTTCTATGAGATATGGAAACATGTAAGGGAATTAAATAAGTGTTAAGAAATACTTTTATGACTTCTCAATAATTATGGGAACATAATTATCATATATGTCGACAATATATGAGTTTGGGTATGAATATCACTTACTTAATCATAAGGGACTTCAAGATGAACCTTCCTGACTAAAACTTAACTCCAAGATGCTCAAAATGCTTAATGCTTGCCTGGCACTTACTGAAATAGGTCTTCACCATATACGTGAAATGATTTCTCCTTGAATGAGATTTTTTTACTATCACCATCCATTGGACTCAAATGAGGTGATTGCAATGTGCTTCCTCATTTGAGGTGTGATCACACTAACTTTTTTTAATGAGTACTTAAAAATACTACCAAGTGAATAACATCAAGTGAAAATTTTCTCCTCTCTCTCCCAACCAAATTTAAGAGAATTTTAAACCTCCTCTTATCCCATCAGAGATCAGGAAGTCATCTTCCCAGCGTTATACTCTCATTAAATCTACCTTGATTCCACATCCATTGTGTGCAGCTTCTTCTACTCATCCTCCTTCATGTGTTGGTAACTCATACCTATCATACATTGGTCTTTTATTTTTCTTGAAACCCTTTTGGGATGAATATATGTTGAACCTTAGTTTTTCTTTTTCCTATTTCCTACTTGTGTTACATTACAAGGAGTTTGTCTTCCTTATATGGGTGTTTAAGAAGAATCCTTCATCTCCTTTTTTTTGGAGTTCCCTTTCTTGGACTTTAATAACTTTCATTATTTTAGAGAACATATTTGATCCACTTCATCTTATGGATCCTCTTTCTACTTTAGTGTTGGTTGTTACTTTTCCTTCACATCATATGGACATTATTTCAGTGAAATATACCCTCTCACAATATGAAATTTTTATTTTTGTCATTGTAAACTTATATAATTAATTAATATAAATGATTATCATATTTAACAAAATGTTTGTTGAGTATTAATTTTTTTAATGAATGCCAACCTAAGAAGCCCTTATTTTTAATGGATTTGTAACCTTTTTTGGATCAGTGAAAATACATTATTACATGGAATAACATAAGTGTTGAACTATAATATTGTTGGAAATGGTGTCAATTTTTACATTTGAAATTCTTCTAAGTGTAGATAATTTCTATTTTAAAAAATACTCTAAAAATAGACTTTTAGGATGTATTCAAACTTATTTATTTCAGTCATGTGTTTGTTTAGTCAAGTAGGATTAACAAGCTTAATTTTAAGGGTGAATATTCATAAATTGGTGAATATTAGGATTTTAGAAGTATTGAAATTGGTGATTTTTTTACTACCGTACAGTATCAAGTTCACCAAAATTTTATGGGTCATAAATAAATTTGACCATAATTTTTCCTTCTGTCTCCACTAGGGGCCTACCAATGTGTTGCTATATTTGCCATTATGTTATAATTTACTATTATATATATGATTAATTTTCCATAATGTAGTATTAGATCAATAGCATTTTCAATGCTACCATGTGGTAGGGTCATTATTGTCACCGACCAATAACATGAAAAATGCTACTGACTAGTAGCATTTTCCATTCTATCTTTCATGTTACTGGACGGTAACATTTTCCATGCTACCGACCGATGGCATTACTAGCTGGTAGCATTTTCAATGATACCATGCGGTAGGGTCATTATGTCACTGACCGGTAACATGACAAATGCTACCGGTAATGTAGTATTAGATTGGTAGCATTTTCAATGCTACCATGCGGTAGGGTCAATTATGTCACCGACTGGTAACATGACAAATGCTACTGACTGGTAGCATTTCCCATGCTACTGCTGGTAAATTATTGGATGGTAACATTTTCCATGTTACCAACCGGTGGCATTACTGGCCGATAACATGAAAAATGCTACCAATCGGTAGCATTTTCCATGCTATGCCATTGGTTGGTAACATTTTCCATGTTATCATCCAGTGATATTACCACACAATAGCATTATCATGCGGTAATGTTGTTAGACATGATTAAAAAAATGAGTATGGGAATTAATTTTTTTCTTACGCCATATTTTGGGAGGACAAATTTATCATTGAGATGATCATTTTAATTACTAACATCAAAAAAAAATCAAAAAAAGTCTTTTCCATAAAATATTAGTGAAATCTACTTTTTTTCCACAAAAAATCAAAAAAACTTAATTTTTTTTCCTTTACGTCACATTTTATGAGGACAACGATTTCTCAGCAAGATGAGTCAAAATGTTACTGTCACGAACAATGAATTTTCAAAACAATGCGACATATGTTTTTGGCCGACATTTTAAAACAGGGACTGTTTTCCTAGTGACTATTGTCAAAAACTGCTACTGGCTCGACACCATGAAATAATATCGTTTTCTAAAATAGTGATTCGCCATCATTTCGAGTCATGCGAACATCAAGAGTTTGCCAAGGAATCTATACAATTGTTTTGGGGGGGTATTAAAATGAACCCTGAGGAATAAATAAGTAGATTTTAATGATTTTATAAAAATCAATGAAAATGCTAAAAATAGACTAAAGTGTCAGTTTTTAGATAAGTACAATTTCTTATGCAATTATCCCCAAAGAGGTGGGGGACAATTTATAAGTTAACTACAAATATGCTAGTTTTGTGACAATACATACATTTTAGGGACTATGGGGCACATTATTGAGGAGAAACTTATAATTAGGCTTTGATTTCTATGCATAACTTGACATAGAGTTCTAGTATCTTAGATTATAAAGCTTTTTGCAGTGATGACTTTGTCCAAGGATTGCATGAGTATTTTTTAAATCATTGTTATACATCTAAGTTACTCTACAACATCTCACATGGCGGATCAATCTTATTTGAAGTTTGAATAAATTATGGGAGCAGTTTTTTTATTTTTTATGATAGATATATCATGTGAGGGCATGCATTTAGATTAAGGGCTTTTCAGAGGTTGTAATTCGATGATTGGTAGTAGAAGTGGGTTTTGATAAGACACCTACAATGACATGTAAACTCCCTTCCCATGGTGGTTGTTTGAGAATGGTTTTGTATTTATTCGCTTTGGATTTTTAAATATAATATATCGTTTGGTCTATTAACCGTTGTTAACTTACCCTAGGCACATTAAAAAATTGGTATGTTATGATGAAGCTACAGAGAATTTAAGGAAAGTGTAAGACTTCCAAATTTCCTGGAATGTGACATTGTAGGGGATTCATAGTCAATCGCCTATAAAATGGGACAGTCAGGTAATCATCCTTAAAGACAAGCAGGTCAATCTATCAAATGTTGTTATCCACTTAGTATTGAATGCATTCTCTACAACTTGGGATTACATTCAAGATAAGTTCAATCAAAATTGATTAATATAAGCGTTATGATGTGACATGTAGTAATTTATAACAATTTGATTTTCCTAAAAAGATCATAATCATATTTTATGTAATCCAAATAGCCCATTATAGAATTCATAGAGGTGGATTTGTTTCATATCAGATATTTATAATATTCACAATTTTAACATTGTGTAAATCATTTAATATAATAGATTTAATTTTTCCATACTCTCTCTAAATATCTTTTATAAAATAATTTTTAATAGTTTAATTTTTAGTATCTTTTAAGATATGTTATGTTTTTTAATATGAGATATAAGTTTTAATACTACATGGATTCTGTAATTTTTAAATATAATGTCTCATTGAAAACTCGTATTTATTATATTATTTAATGAAATATTGTTTTAAATGTATTATTTTTTATTGTTCTTGATTAAAAGTTATATTTTTCTTTTTTTTAAAATCAATATTTAAAATGATAATGTAAATAAGTATCATAAATAAATTTTCTTTTTAATATTTATTTTAAATATATTCTTAAATTTTAATCCATTTAGAAAGCTCATTTATATATTTTTACATAAATTGTAAAATATATTTTAATGATAAATTTTTAGTTTCCTTATTAAAATTAAGGAAAATAATTATATGGCTTAGATACAATTTTAAAATAATTATATTATTATTGTGTTACAGGGCACAATTTTAAACTTATGTATAGATGGTTTTAATATTTATTATAATTAATTTTTATATAATTTAGATGTCACTAATTAGGTTTAAATAGAAATTTAATAAAAATCTTAAAATAAATTCACATTTTTATTAAAAATTAAAAGTTGAATTTTATTAAATTATTTTTATGTAGATAATAATGACTATTTAATATGTGTGTTAAAAATGTTGACAATCCATATATATAATTGTCAAAATGACATTAATAGTAACATTTATACATTATTTTTCAAGAAATTCTACAAATTATTATTGTGGTAATCAAATTGTAGCTTCCACCTACAAATTTAATATGGTAATCATTAATGTAGAAAAAATTGTAGATATTGCCACACATGTTATATTGATTTTAAACAAAAAAAAGTGCAAAATGTAAAAAATATACAATATTGAAATATATGGAAATACTACAATTTCATAAATAGTGGAATATTTACAATAAATAAATAGTGGAAAATTTACAAATTGGAAAAATTGTGGATAATCTACAATACAAAGGATTGTAGGCTAGCTACAAATTTAAAATATTGTGGAGTATCAACACTCCAATAAATTATAGATAAACAACAATAACATATGAAATTGTGGATATGCAACAATTGTAAAGCCACATTTTTATTTTTATTTTTTTTTATAACCATAATAAAAATGTAGAAAAATTGTGGAAAACATGCTTGTTTGTTGTAGTGAAAGTTAATTAGAAGTAATATTTTATATTAGGAATGTTTTACTATTATTATCAGTTTATTTTGAGTTTTGAAGGCGCACCAAGGAATGATTTTTATATTGCTGTGGATCAGAATACAAAGAGATGCCTTTATATAGGCTGCAAGAGGGGAGCTGCAGAAGAAACAGTTACATAACTGTTTATAAAAAAAATACAAACAAAATGTATTAATTTGCTAACAGTCCCCCCCTTAATACATTGCTCTTACAAATGTAACCCCTAAACAAATTAAACTTCACCTTGCCGAGAGGCTTGGTGAGAATATCTGCAACCTGAAAATCAGTAGGGCAGTACTGGAGCTGAATTTGGTGGTTCAAGACCTGTTCACGAATGTAGTGACATTCGACCTCAATATGCTTTGTTCGTTCATGGAAAACAGGATTCTTCACAAGCTTCAACACACCTTGATTGTCGCAGTGAATGATGGGAGGTTTCTCTTCAGGAATCCCTATATCTGCAAGAATGCGATGTAACCAAATTGCTTCGCACACAGCTCCTTGTGCAGCGCGGTATTCAGCCTCAGTGGATGAGAGAGAAACAACAATTTTCTTGTTACTGATCCACAAGATAGGTCCAGATCCAAGATGAAAAACATATCCTGAAGTGGATTTCCTGTCATCAACGGATCCTGCATAGTCTGAGTTTGTATATCCCTGTAAGAAGAACTTAGTGTTCTTCTGATACTCCAGACCAAAGTCAACTATACCTCAGACATATCTCAACACATGCTTTGCTGCTATCCAATGACATTTCTTTGGCTCCTGCATAAATCTGGCGAGATAGCTCACTGCAAAGCAAAGATCTGGTCTGGTATAAGTCTAGTAAATGAGACTCCCCATAAGCTGCCTGTAGTGAGTGCCATCTACATGTGGTGAATCCTGGAATCTAGATAGTTGCAAAACTTTTTTCATAGGTGTGGACATTTGTTTACAATCTGACATCCCATACTTTTCCAGGAGTGTCTTGGCATATTTCATCTGGGAGATGAAGATATGATTCTTCTTCTGCCATATCTCTAAGCCAAGACAATAGTGAAGTAGCCCCAAATCAGTCACGTCGAAGGATTTCTTTAGATTATTCTTTACATCATCTACAAGATTGTCAGAACTTCCTATGATCACAAGATCATCTACGTACAAAACCAGAATGAAAATCTCTGTTCCTACCTTCTTGATATACAAATTTGTATATGAGGGGCTACGAGTGAATCCATGCTGCAATAGGTGATCATCAATTTTTATATACCATGCCCTAGGTGCTTGTTTGAGTCCATAAAGAGACTTTATCAGACGACATACCTTCTGTGGTTGATGCTCCTCTACAAACCCTTCAGGTTGGGCCATGTACACTTCTTCTTATAGATCACCATTTAGAAAAGCACTCTTGACATCCATCTGTTGAAGTTTCCATCCATTTTGTGCTACCAGTGCACATACAAATCTGATGGTTTTGATCTTCGTAGTGGGTGCAAAGGTCTCGTCATAGTCAATTCCTTCTTGCTAAGCATAACCCTAAGTTGCAACAAGTCGTGCTTTGTGTTTGTCGATTGAACCATCTGCCTTATATTTTGTTTTAAAAATCCATTTGCAGCCAATGTATTTCTTACCTGGAGGCAGATCGACAAGTTCCCACATCTGATTCTGAATTAGGGAATCATATTCAGCATCCATAGCCTGTTTCCACTGTGGTTGGTCTAATGCCTCATGAACAGTGTCAGGTTCGGTGCTCTCAACAACTGAACTCATGAGTGCAAAATTTACCTCATATCTAGCTTGACTTCGTGTTCTAACTCCCGTAGAAGTACCAGGAAGTGAGTTCAGGTGTGCATCCCTGATAGTACTCTGGACCCATTTCGGACGTTGGTGCTGCTAATGTGAAGATGTGTTTTCCAGTGTGCCAAGATCAATGAACAAGTCTCCACTCAGCTCTTCTTCTCTCTGAGAAGAATCATCTTGCTCATCATTTGGATGTGTGAGCAATCTATGTGACGAGGTCGGTATTGGATCTCCATTGTGTGGCAGGGAGTCAAAGGATGACTCATCACATACCACATCTCGACTCTCGTAGATCTTCTTCGTCTCAGGATCCATGAGACGATATGCCTTTGAGGTAGTACTATACCCCAAGAAAAGACATGGCAGTGTCTTTGGATTGATCTTCTTCCTTCTCTTATCTGGAACATGCATATATGCAGTACAACCAAAAACTCTCAAATGATGAATAGAAGGTTTACGACCAGTCCATACCTCTTCCGGTGTCTTGTTCTACAAGATCTTCGTGGGTTCCCGGTTGAGTAGATACACTGCTGTTTGGACTGATTCTGCCCAAAACTGATCCTCCAACTTGGCGGTCGAGAGCATACAACGAGCCATCTCCATGACAGTCCTGTTGTGGCGCTCAGAAATCCCGTTCTGTTGGGGCGTGTAGGGTGCAGTCAAATGTTGTTGAATGCCATGCTGCTTCAGGTATGCTAAGAACTTCTTTGACACAAATTCCCCCCCTCGATCTGAGCAGAGGAGAAGAAGAGGCTTCCCAGACTGCCTGGTGGCGTGCTGGTAGAAGGTCTAGAAATTTGCAAGTGCCTCACTCTTCTTCCGAAGGAAATATACCCACATTTTCCGTGAGTAATCATCAATGATGAGCTGAAAGTATGCAAAACCTTGAGAAGTTAGCTAGCAGGTGTCCGCACAGATCGGTGTGAATGACCTGAAGAGGCTCTGTAGAATGATAAGAGCTCTGTTTGAATGGACCTCTATGTTGTTTTCCCATAAGACATCCTGAGCAAACAGGTAAGGAATGGGAGAGTGGAGGAAGCCCTCTTACCATTTCCTTTGCATTGAGTTGATGCAGAGCCCCGGCAGAAAGATGACCATATCAAAAGTGCCAAAGTGCAGTGGACTCTGCCGTTGATGCAGAGAGAGCAACACTAGATGAAGTGACTGCATCCAGTGCAAATTAGACGCCCCTTCAGAAATGCTTGAGCAATGAGTGACTCTCCCTGGGAAATGATGCAGGACTTGACCCCTTTCTCAACAAAGAATTCAACCTGTGGTGCTCAGAAATCCCGTCCTGGCTGCAATATACTCTTGATTGTCTATAATGGTGATCCGATCTCCAGTGGGCTGGTCACTCAGAGTATGGAACAACTTCTTGTTGCCAGTCATGTGTTTTCTGGTGCCTGAATCAATCAACTAGACATCGTCTGATGGCTGTGAAGTATGTGAGACTAAAGCACTGTCAGAATGAGTCGTATCTGGTTCCTCTTCATCGGAGGTGGCATCCTGCTGAGTAGCAATGCGGCCCTTCTGCTTCTGATTACGAGCATGCCATCGGGATTTCTTGGAATATCCTCAGCCAGAAGTGCTCTCTTCACCAGAATTTCCATACTTGTGACCATTGTAATAATAGTTCGTAGTCCTGTGTGTATCTGTGGAGCAAGTGTGGCACCACCGATCCGCCTTGTGATTATACTGCTTCTGGGGTGGCTGTTGTGGTGGCCGCTGTGAAGATGGCTGCTGAGCATGCTGCTTCTGATTTTGGGGGGCAGATTGCCCTTTCCGAGGCTTATGTTTTTTCCTCATGATGAGAGCCTTGTCTTAGAAGGCTTCTTGTACATTTTGCATGGCTTCTTCCTGCTGGAGATAATTCACCAGGGTTGCAAAACTCACCTCCTATTGAGTGATTGTCAATGTGGTAATCAGTGTCTGAAACTGGGAAGGAAGAGCTCACAGGGTGAGCGGGACTAGCAACTTGTCATCCAATGGTTCGCTGAGTGTAGAGAGTTCTGCACATAACTCAACTACACGCCGCAAGAAGGCTTCTACTGACTCGCCATCATGCATACTCATCGTATGAAGCTTTTTCTAAAGTTACAACTTTGTCGTCATATTCTTAGCTTCGTAGATGGTACACAATGCACTCCATTCCTGAGAAGAAGCGGTTGTTTCCCGAATGTATGGCTGCACCTCATCAAAAAGACTCAGGGTGATGAGCATTAGCACTTTCGCATCAGTCTTTTCATATTTTTCCAACAGATCATTGTCTATGGGAGGGGTGTCTTTGCCAGAGACAATCCCCCAAAGATCTTTGAATTGAAGAATCGTCTACATTTTCATTTTCCATGCGACGAAATTCAGCCCTTTTAAGAGTTGGGCATCAGATAGCAATATTTTTGGAGCATACATTTTCAAAAACTCAAAAATGTATTTTATTTATTTCTTTATTTTCAAAAAATGGCTACAATGCTTACTGAAGAAATCTTTCCCGAAGATGGGCTCTGTAGGCTCGTGCAGTGAGACGCCGATGCTCCTATGGGCATTCTATTTCACGTTTGTCATTTGCATCATAACCACATTCAAGTTCTGCACGAATCCACCGTGCTTGACATCAAACGTCGAACCAAAAATATTCCAACAGTCCTCAGTGCATAATCTCGTCAAAGAGAATGTTCCCAGTGTTGTGTAGCTCGTTGACCAAGGCAAAGAATAGCTCAGTGGTGTCTTCATTGTCATTCAATGCCCAAAAATTTGGTGCATTGCTCGCAGTGCTTTGTGCATCAGAAATTTGTGACATATACGTGGCAAGGATGTCTAGATTAGCCTCTCACGCCAAGCTCTTCACGCTGCAGATTCCACATGATCTTTAGCCTCCTCGTTGCTGGTTTGCTTACATGCACAGGTCTGAAAGTATGAATTCTTCACAAGCAACAAAATGCCCAAGCAAAGCTAATTCTCCACCCACAACAGGTAATTTCAAGACTCCACACTCCTTTCATGGCTGCTTGTCTAAGAATGTGAAGCTTTCATGCTCAACAAACAAAGAATATGCCATGCAGGTCAAAGCAAATTCACTGTCTCAAGCTTCCACGCACAGCAAAGAACAGCAAACGGAAAGTCTTCTCTCCATGCAAAACATGCACAGCACGCAACGAAATACGCCACGAACTGTTTTCTTTCCACACAGCAATAGAACACAGGTTGTTTCTTCTTCATGCACTGATCAACGCTGCTCTCCTCCATGCATAAAAAAAACCCACTCTGTTACCAATGGAGGCATTTCAATCAAATGATATGTATATTGCTCTATCAAATGATACAGACATCATGCCTTTATATAGGCCATAGTGAGAACAGAGGGAGGAACAGATCCGAGGAACAGTTATATAACTATTCACTAACATTCACTAATCACTAACAACTAACAATGTATTAATTATAATCTAACGCCAACCAAATTTAAGAGAATTTTAAACCTCCTCTTATCCCATCAGAGATCAGGAAGTCATCTTCCCAGCGTCATACTATCATTAAATCTACCTTGATTCCACATCCATTGTGTGCAGCTTCTTCTACTCATCCTCCTTCATGTGTTGGTAACTCATACCTATCATATATTGGTCTTTTATTTTTCTTGAAACCCTTTTGGGATGAATATATGTTGAACCTTAGTTTTCTCTTCCTGTTTCCTACTTGTGTTACATTACAAGGAGTTTGTCTTCCTTCTATGGGTTTTTAAGAAGAATCCTTCATCTCCTTTTTTTGGAGTTCCCTTTCTAGGACTTTAATAACTTTCATTATTTTAGAAAACATATTTGATCCACTTCATCTTATGGATCCTCTTTCTACTTTTTTGTTGGTTGTTACTTTTCCTTCACATCATATGGACATTATTTCACTGAAATATACCCTCTCACACTATGAAATTTTTATTTTTGTGGCATTACATTCAGTTCCTTTACACTTAGTTTTAAAGCTTACATCACAATTTAGTGAACTAGATTTGGAGTTCTTCGTATTGATTCCTTCGGTTTCCTTCGTGGACTGGGAAAACCTTCATTGCTCCATTTTAGTTAGATACCTAAGGGCATAAACATTTTTCAACATGGATGGACCGTCTTCTATCTATATAAGGATTACCAAATCATCTACACTCTTCTTCAAGACTTCATATAGTTACAGATTTCTAATCAGGTTGCAAGCTTGTTTACCAAACCATTCACTAAGGCCAAGTATCCTTGTCTATTCTCTTGTATTTTGTGATGTTTATTATAGATTCAAATCTTCTTCCATATATCTAGTATCGTTCCTCTCTTCTCTTCTTATTCTTATAGAAATATTGCATTTTGTACATAGGTATTGTTATCTCTCATAAGTGTACCCTGGTTGAGGGATAACAATAGGAGTTCTAAAGTTGGTTTATCCCCTCAATTCCGAGGTTAAAATGGAAACACTTCAGATTTTTAGGTATACCTATTGTTGAGGTGAGTCTGTAGTATCAGGGTCTGTTCCTTATTGATGTATCCTAAGCTTTATTTTTTTTAGTTTTAAGGGTAAAAATATTGTTGTAACTAAATCTGTAATGGGGTGATAAAATAAAATTATTGAGGGAGTTTACTGAGTACATGCATAATAAAACTAAGAAAAATTGTAGAAGCATGAACCAGTGGGTTTCAGCTTGATCTTAAGGCAAAAATGTGTGTGTTGAGGGATAAATCACAATAACACAACAACTAACATGCACACTAAGACTATACAAAAAAAAATTTATAACAAGATAAGATAATAAATTTGGGGAATTAACATTTACAAGAACTAATAAAAATATACAAACCACTACAAATAATTGGAAATTCAATAACTTGTTCTCATTCAAGGGAAAAACTGTCAAAAAGTTTCTTAAGCACTCCTACATCTAAAAAGACCTCCTTTGTGGCTTGCCAATGCACACAATATATAGCAAAAATATTTCACCCAACCTATCCTCAAAATATGCTGGAGCTTGTACTCACCATGCATGTTAATTTATCCTTTATCATGTATAAATAAAGGAATAAAAATAACTATGCTTTTACAATGACGCAATAATAGAATTAGTTCCAAAAATACACTTTATTCAAAGTCCATTTGACTGCTTTAAATCTGAAATAATAAATGAACTTGGGTTAATATTGTTGTAACGCCACGAAAACAACAACGATGACGATGAACCAAGAACCTACTTCCATGAACATATAACCCAATACAATGCGACTAATTTTTATTTTTTTTAAATGGATGTTTTCCTAGTGATCCTACCACATGACAATTGCTGTGGCTCCAACATGAAATCGTATGTTTTCTAAAATAGTGATTGAATTTTTGGCATGCGAACAAAAGAGTTGTACTGAGGTGCTCACAAATTTTTCTAGACGGTGCTAACTGAAGACTGCTCAATGACTGGCACTTTTTTCCAAAATTATTTTATTTGAAACACTTCCAATAGTTGAAATAATCTCTTTATTATGAGAATGATTTTTTTTATTGTAAGTGCCATCTAACATCAACAACATTTATATTTATAACTTGCATGACTCCTATATCTCGTTTATAACTACCCCACATTATATATATTTAAAATTTCAAAATGAGGTATATATATACCACTCATTTTATGCATTGACATAGAGTTTAGTATCTTATAGTATAAATCATGTTAAGTGTATATAAGAAAAAATGTGAAAATATTTTTAATATTGTAGACATTTAAGTTACTTCCTTTAATGAGGATTATCCAGATTTGAATTTGGACAAAACAGCAGGAGTTTTTTTTCTTTTTTTTAAAAAATAGTGGAAAATACATTCAAATTCAGGGTTGAATTCATGATTGGTAGTGGGTGGCTTTGATAGCCACCTACCATGACATTAAACTCACTTCCCATGTGTGTTGACTAAACTCCTGTTGGGCCACACCTATCAGCATTTACTCGCTTTTGATTTTGCAAATCCCATGCCTTCATTTGGTCTACCCACCATTTTAACTCGACCCTGGTTGCACAATAAAAAAGTGGTAATAGATGAAGCTACAGGTAGTGGGGCAGGTGTGTAATCTCCACTTCCAAAGGGTGCTACGAGGGTTGTGCTTAGCGGGGATTCACAGTCACGCCTACACATTGGGATAATCAAGCTGTGAGAGTGCTTAAAACAAGTAGGTCGTCTAAACATGCTATTATCCACTCAGTATTGAATGCATCCTCAAACTCGGGATTCCCTTCAAGATATTTTGTCAAAATCGATTAAGGGGCAGATAGAGTGTTACAAGGAGACCTGAAGCAATTTATTACAATGATTTTCTATTGAGATCATACTCATTTTTCAGTGTAGCCCATGGGAGAGAATCTCATAGAGGTGGATCTGTTTCATATCAGAATGTACAGGAGCACAATTAGTTTTGCAATGTATGATCTCGCATACCCTATTGTTTCAGTAGTTTCTGTACTCTGGTCTAAGGAGTCCTATTTAAAAATACATATACATACGCATACTTTAAAAGCTTCGGAACAAATCCTTCACAAAAAAAAAAGTGGTTTTTTTATTTTTTAATTTACTGACCAATGATTTGTTAGAGGTGGGCCTTGTAGATGAAGGTATGTTGTTTTTCATTGCTGGAGGTTAGGATTCATCTGAAAGAGTTCATTGTGTTAATTTTAGGTTTATTTATATATATAGGTAATGTTACTTACTTGGCTATAGTTGTACTATTATACTTTTGTTAACATGTATATATATATATATATATAAAGTATTAATAGAACATTAATATTAATATAATTTAATAATAATAAATCCATTAGTTTTAATATTACATAAATATGAATAATATTTAAACTATTAATTTCCTTATTAAACATTAAGGAAAATATGGGTATTTAACTGAATAAAACTTAGAACTTTTGCATTAAATTCTCCTTCTACACAATTTAATAAGCTTGGTACGGGGGATTCAAGTAGATTTGATTTCAATTCCCTTTATAATTTGTAAATAGTTTTTATGATAAATTCTTAAACGAGGAAAAACGTAATAGAGATAGGATTTAAATTACTTCTTTGGCATATTGGAAAACCATTTAAAACTTAAGTCATTCTATCAACAATACAAGAAGAGATAATGCACTACTATTACCACTTTTTCAATACATCTCTTCTAAGTAACAAAATGAAATCTAATATTTATTTTTTTTTTGTAAATCTCCCAACATTCCCCAAGAGGGTTTCAACCATATTTCCATTAAGTTTTAGAGTAATAACTTACTAACATTTCAACAAAATCAACACATTCATAAGAGGTTCCAAGCCAAGTTAAAGGAGAATAAAATTTTCTTTCCTTCAACTTTCAATTCTATCCACATTACAAACTTAGTAATGAAAATCAATGCACTCTCCTTCAAAATCTTAATAAAACATTTTCCACTTAATGTGGGAACATTTTACAATATTGGAAGCTAAAATACAAAGCAATATTACACTTTTCCTCCACTCAAGGTGGGTAAAAATATAAGGTGGTTTCACATTGTCTTCAACAAGGCTCCAATGTTACAAATATTAACAAGGTAGATCCTCCAATAACTTGCTTGATTCACAACAAAATAAGGGGAGAGGAAACGCTCTCCTCCCAACCAAGATACCCAATGGAGAAGAGAAGCCATCCTCTCCATTGGCCCCTGCGGCCCAACCACATTACAATGGGAGAAAATCTAACTCATGGCAACTACTAGCTTCCACATAACTTGACATAAAAACTTCACATACATTCCATAATCCTTCAAAACAAATCAACAACTCAACATAGAGGGAAACAATCACAACAACAATTCACAAGGCTTCATCAAGAAATCCATAAGAGTAAGACCTATGGGGAGGCCACTTATGCCTCCCAATGGGAATGGGTGCCACCTAAAAGCCTCCAATGCAAACACAATACCCCTAACAACTCTTATTCCTCCCTCAAGTACCCCTTATCCCTTCATCCACTCTTATGCCTCCCTCAACTCTTATGGCTCCCTCAAAGTAAAAAACAAGAAGAAAATGCAAGCATTTATCTTACTAGGTGGGAACCCAACCCAAACTCTCTCCTCAAGAAAATGATCTCTTATGCCTCCCTCAATTAAACTCCCCATAGTCTTCTCCCACTCCCAACTTAGCCATTCTACCCATTCCCGACAAGCATCTCAAACAACAATATTCAACACAACATATATATACTCATTCATATAACAAAAGGAAGAAAACATAATACAAGCAAAGGTGAAGCTCCTACCTTTCCATGGTAGAGCTTGTTCCAAGTATGAAGTCTCAAATCCCTCCAAAGGTCAAGCAAGCATCCACAAGCTCCAACAAAATTCCCACAAGTATCAACAAGTTCCAAAACTCCACAAACTCATTCAAAATCCTCTCCTCACCAAAATACAAAAGGACTAAAAAAAAATGAAACTTCCAACCCCCAAAACAAACAAGAGGATCAAATAAATAGAGAAAGGAGAGGGAGGGATGATGTGGCTCTAAGTAGGATGCCACCTCCTTTTCCCTTCACTCCACATCAGCTAGGTCAACCTCATATTCCAATGCACCATTAATGAGTGGTTGAAAGAAAGGAAAGCACCTTACACAGTCCATCTAAGCCCATTTCCCCAAAGGACAATTAAATTTTGAAAGAAAGTTCAATTAATATTTTACCATTTTTATCCCCCCAAAACACCTAAAGACCCTAAATTTGGCCTTCCAACCCATAGGTAGAGTTGGCATGGGGTTTTAAGAGGTGTGGGACAAGTTTGACTTGTCCCACAAGCTTTGAAATTTGGCCTCTAAGGCCAAATTCCAGTTTCCCAAGTGGGGTAGAGTGTGCTACACTCAAAACTCAAACACACATCAATCCACACAAAATCCCAAGTAAATCAAAGCCTAATAAATGAGCTCTCTTTGGTCATATCTTTTAATTAGTTTAGGACAAATTCAAATTAACTTAATTAAGACACTACAACCCATGGCTAATAAAGGGGTAAACACCAATCCAAAGAATATGAATAATATCACAAGTAAAATTTCACTTACTAAGAGAAACACATAATAACATAATAGAAAAAGGGAAATTTAAAACAAACAACACAAGCTCCCTAGGTCACAATTTTCCCTAACAAAATAATTCTAACACACACACAATTACTTGTTGCCATGGTGACCTTAGCTGGATTCTTCTCGAATTCTGATGTGGTTGGTCTCCACTCCCCAATATTGTTGTGAACATAATATACCTACAGAACAGAGAATACCTCCTTCGGCCTGTTGGCCGCATTAAAAGATTCATGCCAAATATACAATATAATCTAAACTAAACGACACATGATTTACTATCATCTATGCAAGTATGATATGACTTACAGTTTCTAGCACATTTCTATTCCACATTTCATTTATGTCAAAACGATCATCGCATTAGTCCAATTTTCAAGTTCTACTCAATATGATTAAACATATCACATGTTATAATTAATGATAAATAACCATGTCAAAAGTATACAAATACCATCATCAAATGTCCACTAGTAAACCATGTGCATCATATAAAGATCAAATCAATAACAGTCCAATGTCTATGATATCTACTAGCATGCTAAATCAAGAAGCCATAATAAATCCATAAGGGAAGTAATCAATCTCGAAAACAACAAAACTAAATGGTGTCGAAGGGAAGTGGGCACTACTTCCCCCTCCCCTTAGACTCGACTTCCTCCTGGAATTCACTAGAAAAGGTGTGGAAACTTTCCTCATAGCAAAGTAGCATCCTCCCAAGTAGCTACAGTCTCATCATACCTGTTCCATTGGACCCAAATCTGATCAATCTCTCTACCACGAAGGCCCAGGGTCCTATGCTCTATAATGCGTACAGGCTCCACCATCACCTTCCCCTGATCCTGCACCGGCAATGTGGTCCAATCTAGCACATGAGAAGAATCAGAAATATATTTCCTAAGCACAAAAATGTGAAACACATCATGGATGTGAGATAATCTAGGTGGCAATGCTAGACGATAGGCTAAGGGACCGAGGCGTTCCAATATCTCAAAGGGACCCACAAACCTAGGAGAAAGATTAGAACCTTTTCCGTAGTGGATAGGGCTATTATGCGGTCTGACATGAAGAAACACCTTCGTGCCTACCTCAAAACTATGATCTGTCCTATGTTGGTCTGCATACTTTTTCTGTCTATCCTGCGCCTCCTGCAATCTCTACCTGATCAAGGTAACCTGCTGCTCCATGTCCTGTAATAATGCTGGCCCAAGGGAAACCCTTGTCCTCAATCCTATCGCAACTAAGAGGTGTCCTGCACTCTCTACCATATAAAGCCTGAAAAGGGGCCATGCCTATCGAACTCTGGAAACTATTATTATATGCAAACTCCACCAAATACAGATACTCCTCCCATTTCGACTGATGATCTATCACGTACATCCTGAGCATATCCTCCAAAATCTGATTCACCCTCTCTATCTGTCCATCTGTCTTAGGGTGATAAGCTATGCTGAAATTAATCCTCCTCCCAAGGGCATATTGCATGGTGGTCTAGAAATGGGAAGTGTACAAAGGGTCACGGTCGCAGATGATCTTCCACGGAATGCCATGTAATCTGACAATCTCATCAAGGTATACTCGTGCCATAGCACTCGCTATATAAGTGGTCTTTACCGGAGAAAAATGAGCTACTTTCGTCAATTTATCGACTGTGACCATGATGGCGTCATGGTGGTATCTCGACGTAGGTAACCCAACAATGAAGTCCATGGAAATGGCGTCCCACTTCCACTCCGGTATGGTGTGAGTATAGAGAAGGCCAGCTGGATGGTGATGCTCGGCCTTCACCCTCTGGCACTCTAAATAGTGTGACACAAACAAAGCCATGTCTCTCCGAAGTCCTCTCTCAAAAATACAATTGTCTAAAGGTGGCGTGCATCTTCTTCACCCCCGGGATGGGCTGAATAAGGTGCACGATGAGCCTCTGTCAAAATGTCTTGTCTCAAGCCTCCATCTATAGGAACATATATCCAACCTCTGTGTCTGAGAAGACCATCTGCCTCTAATGAAAATCCATCAAATCTCCCCTCAAGGGGTCTATGAGACTCAATCTCTGCTCTGGCTGCAAGGTAGAAACTACACTGAGGAAGCTGCTCCAAGATCCTACTCCACAAATATGTGCCCATTGAGGTGGCCATAGCCACATGTCTCCACCTACTCAAGGCATCTACAACTACATTCTCCTTCCCCTTCACATGCTCAATCTCCATGTCATACTCACATAGTAATTCCATCCAACGCCGCTGACGAGCATTGAGATTGGGCTGCGTGAAGAGGTGGTGAAGACTCAAGTAATCAGTCCTGAGTGTAAATATCTAGCCAAGAAGAAAATGTCTCCACCGCACTAAGGCATGTACCACTGCTACAAGCTCAAGGTCATGGGTCAGATAATTGAGCTCATAATCTTTGAGTTTGTGAGACTCAAAGGCAACTACTCTACCCTCCCGCATTAACACACCTCCAAGTCCTGCTAAGGAAGCATCTATGCAAACGTAGAACTCACCCTGAGGATTTGGCACTGCAAGAATAGGTGCACTCGTGAGGCATTCCTTCAGTGTACTGAAGGCCTAGCTCACATCTATCTGACCATAAAAAAATTCTTCCCTTTCCACTGAAGGGAAGCGATGGGGTGCGAAATCCGAGAAAAATCCTAAAAAAACCTCCTGTAATACCCTATTAGACCCATCAAGCTATGCACCTCGGTCATACTCATGGGTGTTGGCCAGTCCATGATGGCTCAAATATTTGAAGGATCGACGGTGATACCTTCCCCAGAAATGATGTGGCCCAAATACTGCACCTCAGGCTGAAAGAATGCACACTTCTCCAAGTTCCCGTAAAGGTGTTGTTCGCGAAGACACTGAAGAACCTGGTGAAGGTGCTCCTCATGCTCCTCACATGTGTGCATGAGTAAATCATAATTTCATCAAGGAAGATGAGCACGAAGTGATCAAGGAAGGTCTTGAATACCCCATTCATCAAACTCATAAACACTGCGGGGGCATTCGCCAAACCAAAAGGTACCACTGTGAACTCGTAGTGGTCATATCTCGTACGGAATGCTATCTTGTGAATATCCATCTCTGAAATCATGAGCTGATTGTACCCTGACTTAAGATCTATCTTAGAGAAAACTATAGCCCCCTTCATCTGATCAAATAAATCATCAATGCGTGGAAGGGGGTAACGATTCTAGATCGTTACTTTATTCAGCTAACAGTAGTCAATACACAACCGAAGAGATCCATCCTTCTTCTTCATGAAGATCACTGGTGCACCCCAAGGGGATACACTAGGACGGATTAGGCCTTTCTCTAGAAGGCCCTCTAGCTGCAACTTGAGCTCACATAACTCAGGAGTAGTCATCTGATAGGGTGCTCGTGAGATAGGCTCTGCGCCCGGAACTAGATCTATATGGAAGTCTATCTCACGTGGGGGAGGTAACCCCGGTAGCTCCCCTAGGAATACATCAGCAAACTCTGATAATATGGGATGGTCATCAAGGGAAGGTCTTATGGAATCATCCTCTGATCTGTCACTGACTGTAATAGCAAGCAACTCACAACCCTGTCGTGCACACCACTTAAGCTGCATAGCGGAGATGGTGTGAATGGATACGGCCCTCCTAACTCCTGATATCACTGACTCTACTCCAAGATCATCTATGCAAGAAATAGTCTTATGGTAACAATCCACTCTAGCTTTGTGAGCGAACAACCAATCCATGCCTAAAATGATGCCATATGATCCTAATGGAAGGATCTGAAGATCAGAAGTAGTGGCGAAGGATCCCAAACCCACTACACACTCCTTAATTAAGGAGTCTACAGATATTTTGGCTTTAGAAGCCATTTCAACGTCCCAACTACGGCCTTGCCTAACTACCACTAGCGTACAATGTTCTACTAAGGATGGTGCAATAAATGAACCAGAAGAACCAGAATCAAATAATATAGAGGTGGAAATACCACCAATACTACATGTCATCTCAATCACAATACTCTGAAGCTTAGCCTAGTGGTTCTCGATCGCTACATAGATCTAATGACTTCTGTGCCAAATCTCCAACAGTAGGCTCTGATCTTTGCGTCTTACCCTTGTTAGGGTCCTATGGGCAATCTTTCCAATGATGTCCAACAACACCACAACCATAACAGTTGTCTGGTTCTCTCAAGTGGGAAGTAACTCCAGTTGGTACTCTAGATGACTGAGCTACAGATCCTGACGATCCAGCTATGGACTGCTGAGGTCTCTGCTGACGAGCTCTTACTGACTGAGCTCTCGACGCACCCTATGTCCTGATGGGACCCCTAGGAGGAGGCCCCATACTACGTCCTCTCTGCGCATCAAATCTCTGAGGTGGTTAGTAAGGTGGGTGGGTCTACTGCTGCTGCTGCTGTGCTGGCCAGAATGAAGCTTGCCCTAAACTCTGTCCACCCCGTGGAGGAGGAACTGACCCCTTCGACCTACCATCATGCATCTACTGGATACGACTCTGAACTCTTTCTATAGCCTGTTGCATCTTCCCTCGTGTCTCCTCTGCAATACAGGCCTTCTCCACGGCCTCGGCTAATGTCTGTGGGCAGTGAATGTGCACTGCGCCACCTAAAACCAATTTTAGGCCTCGGATGAACTTGTGAATCCGTACATGCTCATCCTACATATAGTTGATGTACTAGAGTAGGTCCAGAAATTGACTTTCATACTCAGCGACTGTCATCGATGCCTGATGGAGGTCATGAAACTTTTCTATCCACTCCTGTATAAATCTCTTGGGTAAATACCTGCTCCTGAAACGCTCCTCAAATAGCTCCCAGGTAATCATCTCCGAGTCAACATAGAGCTTCTACTCCTCAGTCCTCCACCAGACTCCTGCTCCATCCTTTATAAGATGGATTGCAACATGAGCTTTCGTGTTGCTAGTACAAGAATAGAGCTTGAAGCATCTACTCGAACTTACCAACCAGGCCTCTGCCTGAAAACCACCTGTATCACTCAAATAGTGAGATGGTCGTAGCTTCAGGATCTCCTTGATATGATTTGCAGTTGATGTATGATGAATCCTAGGTCTGTCTGTATGCTCCTCCCTCTGTCTAGGGCTCCGAGACCTATCCCTATGTCCTGAGATCATGTCCCCATGTCCTTTCTGTGCTGACTCTGCCCTAGCCAACTCTACACGGAAGTTCTCTGCCCTGTGCTCCTCGCTGTGTCAAGGGGATACCTAGGCATCTACTGATGGCTCCAAACTATGTCTTGCAAATCATCCTCCCAAGGGCTCTCTGCACGTATAGCGGCATTGACATTCTGGAGTTTCTACAAGATCTGAGGTAGAATGGCTGTTATAGCCTACTCTGGTGGTGGTATGTCTAGGTCTATATGAAGAGACCCCTCGCCCAATCCGCACCTCCTACACAGATCAAGGTAAGAGTTAGTTCATTGTTCTAGGTCTTGTGCCAATTTTCTAAATTCATTGTTTCCTATAATTATCAACATTGTGGTTTTATATATTGAAAAAAAGTCAACTCTGCACTAGGTTAAATGTTCATGTTTCATGTTTTCTGGCGTGTGCCCAAGGGTCAAGGCTTCAAACCTCACTCTAATACCAAGTGTAACGCCATGAAAACGATGACGATGATGATGAGCCAAGAACCTGCTTCCATGAACATATAACCCAAAACAATGCGACTAATTTTATTTTTAAAAAGGGATGTTTTCGTAGTGATACTGCCACATGACAATTACTGTCGCTCTAACATGAAATCGTTTGTTTTCTAGAATAGTGATTGAATTTTTGGCATGCGAACAAAAGAGTTATACTGAGGTACTCACAAATTTGTCCAGACGGTGCTAAACGAAGAGTGCTCAATGACTGGCACTTTTTCCCTATATTATTTTATTTGAAACACTTCCAATAGTTGAAATAATCTCTTTATTATGAGAATGATTTTTTTTTATTGTAAGTGTCATATAACATCAACAAAATTTATATTTATAACTTGCATGACACTTATATCTCGTTTATAACTACCCAACATTAGATCTATTTAAAATCTCAAAATGAGGTATATATATACAACTCATTTTATGCACTAACATAGAGTTTACTATCTTATAGTATAAATCATGTTAAGTGTATATAAGAAAAAATGTGAAAATATTTTTAATATTGTAGACATTCAAGTTACTTCCTTTAATGAGCATTATCCATATTTGAATTTGGACAAAACAGCAGGAGAATTTATTTATTTATTATTTATTTTTTAAATAGTGGAAAATACATTCAAATCCAGGGTTGAATTCATGATTGGGAGTGGGTGGCTTTGATAGCCACCTACCATGACATTAAACTCCCTTCCCATGCGTGTTGACTAAAATCCTGCTGGGCCGCACCTATCAGCATTTACTCACTTTGGATTTTGCAAATCCCATGCCCTTTGTTTGATCTACCCACCATTTTAACTCAACCCTGGCTGCACAATAAAAAAGTGGTAGTACATGAAGCTACAGCTAGCGGGGCAGGTGTGTAACCTCCACTTCCAAAGGGTGCTACGGGGGGTGTGCTTGGCGGGGATTCACAGTCACGCCTGCACAGTGGGACAGTCAGGCAGTGAGAGCGCTTAAAACAAGCAGGTCATCCAAACATGTTGTTATACGCTCAGTATCGAATGCATCCTCAAACTCGGATTCCCTTCAAGATATTTTGTCAAAATCGATTAAGGGGCAGATAGAGTGTTACGAGGAGACCTGAAGCAATTTATTAAATTGATTTTCTATTGAGATCATACTCATTTTTTGGTGTAGCCCGTGGGAGAGAATCTCATATAGGTGGATCTGTTTCATATCAGAATGTACAGGAGCACAATTAGTTTTGCAATGTATGAGCTCACATACCTTGTTGTTTCGTAATTTCCGTACTCTAGTCTAAGGAGGCCTATTTAAAAATACATATACATACGCATACTTTCAAATTTTCGGAACAAATCCTTCACAAAAAAAAAGTGGTTTTTTATTTTCTTAATTTACTGACCAATGATTTGTTAGAGGTGGGCCCTGTAGATGAAGGTATGTTATTTTTAATCGCTAGAGGTTAGGATTCATCTGAAAGAGTTCATTGTGTTTATTTTAGGTTTATTTATATATATAGGTAATGTTATTTACTTGGCTATAGTTGTACTATTATACTTTTGTTAACATGTATATATATATAAAGTATTAATAGTACATTAATATTAATATAATTTAATAATAATAAATCCGTTAGTTTTAATATTACATAAATATGAATAATATTTAAACTATTAGTTTCCTTATTAAACATTAAGGAAAATATGGGTATTTAACTTAATAAACTTAGAACTTTTGCATTAAATTCTCCTTCTACACAATTTAATAAGCTTTGTACGGGGATTCAAGTAGATTTGATTTCAATTCCCTTTATAATTTGCAAATAGTTTTACAATAAATTTTTAAATGAGGAAAAACATAATAGAGCTAGGATTTAAATTACTTCTTTGGCATATTGAAAACCATTTAAAACTTAAGTCATTCCATCAACAATACAAGAAGAGATAATGCACTACTATTCCCACTTTTTCAATACATCTCTTCTAAGTAACAAAATGAAATCTAATATATTTTTTTTCGTAAATCACCCAACATTCCCCAAGAGAGTTTCAACCATATTTCCATTAAGTTTTAGATTAAGAACTACTAACATTTCAACAAGATCAACACATTCATAAGAGGTTCCAAGCCAAGTTAAAGGAGAATAAATTTTTCTTTCCTTCAACTTTCATTTCTATCCACATCACAAACTTAATAATGAAAATCAATACACTCTCTTTCAAAATATTAATACAACATTTTCCACTTAATGTGGGAACATTTTACAATAATGGAAGCTAAAATACGAAGCAATATTACACTTTTCCTCCACTCAAGGTGGGTAAAAAATACAAGGTGGTTTCACATTGTCTTCAACAAGGCTCCAATGTTACAAACATCAACAAGGTAGCTCCTCCAATAGTTTGCTTGATTCACAACAAAATAAGGGGAGAGGCAACGCTCTCCTCCCAACCAAGATACCCAATGGAGAAGAGAAGCCATCCTCTCCATTGGTCGCCTGAGCCCCAACCACATTACAATGGGAGAAAATCCAACTCATGGCAACTACTAGCTTCCACATAACTTGACATAAAATTTCACATACATTCCATAATCCTTCAAAACAAATCAACAACTCAACAAGAGGGAAACAATCACAACAACAAGTCACAAGGCTTATCAAGAAAGCCATAAGAGTAAGACCTATGCGGAAGCCACTTATGCCTCCCAATGGGAATGGATGCCACCTAAAAGCCTCCAATGCAAACACAATACCCCTAACAACTATTATGCCTCCCTCAAGTACCCCTTATCCCTCCATCCACACTTATGCCTCCCTCAACTCTTATGGATCCCTCAAAGTAAAAACAAGAAGAAAATGCAAGCATTTCTCTTACTAGGTGGACACCCAACCCAAACTCCCTCCTCCAGAAAATGATCTCTTATGCCTCCCTCAATTAAACTCCCCATAGTCTCCTCCCACCCCGAAATTAGGCATTCTACCCATTCCCAACAAGCATCTCAAACAACAATATTCAACACAACATATATATACTCATTCATATAACAAAAGGAAGAAAACATAATACAAGCAAAGGTGAAGCTCCTACCTTTCCATGGTAGAGCTTGTTCCAAGTATGAAGTCTCAATTCCCTCTAAAGGTCAAGCAAGCATCCACAAGCTCCAACAAAATTCCCACAAGTATCAACAAGTTCCAAAATTCCACAAACTCCTTCAAAATCCTCTCCTCTGCAAAATACAAAAGACTAAAAAAAAATGAAACTTCCAACCCCCAAAACAAACAAGAGGATCAAATAAATAGATAAATGAGAGGGAGGGATGATGTGGCTTCAAGTAGGATGCCACCTCCTTTTCCCTCCACTCCACATCACTAGGTCAACCTCATATTCCAATGCACCATTAATGAGTGGTTGAAAGAAAGGCAAGCACCTTACACACTCCATCTAAGCCCACTTCCCCAAAGCACAAAATTAAATTTTGAAAGAAAATGCAATTAATATTTTACCCTTTTTATCCCCCCAAAACACCTAAAGACCCTAAATTTGGCCTTCCAACCCATAGGTAGGGTTGGATGGGGTTTTAAGAGGTGTGGGACAAGTTTGACTTGTCACACAAGCTTTGAAATTTGGCCTCTAAGGCCAAATTCGAGTTTCCCAAGTGGGGTAGAGTGTGCTAAACTCAAAACTAAAACACACATCAATCCACACAAAATCCCAAGTAAATCAAGCCTAATAAATGAGCTCTCTTTTGTCATATCTTTTAATTAGTGTAGGAAAAATTCAAATTAACTTAATTAAGACACTACAACTGATGGCTAATAAAGGGGTAAACATCAATCCAAAGAATATGAATAATATCACAATTAAAATTTCACTTACTACTGAGAAACACATACTAACATAATAGAAAAAGGGAAATTTAAAACAAACAACACAAGCCCCCTAGGTCACAATTTTCCCTAACCAAATAATTCTAACACACACACAATTACTTGTTGCCATGGTGACCTTAGCTGGATTCTTCTCGAATTCCGATGTGGTTGGTCTACACTCCCCAGTATTGTTGTGAATATAATATACCTGCAGAACAGAGAATACCTCCTTCGGGCTGTTGGTCGCATTAAAACATTCATTGCAAATATACAATATAATCTAAAATAAATGACACATGATTTACTATCATCTATGCAAGTACGATATCACTTACACTTTCTAGCACATTTCTATTCCACATTTCATTTATGTCAAAATGATCATCACATTAGTCCAATTATCAAGTTCTACTCAATATGATTAAACATATCACATGTCATAATTAAAGATAAATAACCATGTCAAAAGTATACAAATATCATCATCAAATGTCCACCAGTAAACCATGTGCATCATATAAAGATCAAATCAATAACAGTCCAATGTCTATGATATCTACTAGCATGCTAAATCAAGAAGCCATAATAAATCCATAAGTGAAGCAAACAGTCTCGAAAACAACAAAAAAAATAGTGTCGAAGGGAAGTGGGCACTACAATTGTTAGCTAATAATAGATCCTGCTTTCTAAGCAAGTATCCCCCTATGTAAGTGCATGATATTTGTCTACTTGTGCATGATGTGATACATGTGTATTCATCCACTTGCAATGGTAAATTTGTCTTTATCTCTCATATGTCATCTTGTGAACGCATTTAAAAATACTCGTGTGCAAGAATAATGTTTTGATTTCATTTACTTAGCATAATAATTCAGCTTAACCCTATGGGGACCACCTTTCCATTTGCACATGCCGAAAATAAAATCCTCCCCGCCCTTGTATGAAGTTCCTTTGGTAAGATTAAGGTATATTTTGTAAAATTTAAGGTAAGAAAAATCTTGACCTTAACATATAAATCAATTTATTATTTGACAATAGCATATACCTTTATTATAATCATAATGGTCACCTTTTGATTATTTTGATATAGAATAAGGTTTGGTGTAATGATTCGGATCATTTGATTTGATTATGCATATCAGTATGATTTCGGTCCCTTTTGAATATTATGTGGCATCATTGTTTTAGAACTTAGAAGGTCAAATAAAATAATATTAAATAATTAGGGCTCCCTCCCCCCCCCCCCCCCCCCCATGATGACTCAAACCATCCTTTGATATTTTTGGTGATTATTCTTCAACCACTAGTTTCTATTGGAAAATGGATGCTTCGATCTGGGCCATTGATTTTTGTATCTTTGTATCCTTACCATTGATTTCTAACTCAGGAAGAGTTACATTACCTGCATTTATTTTAATGACCTAATCAAGGTCATTGATCTTTTTTCACTTGCAAATATTGATCATTGATCCTTTGACTCTACGGTTGGAAATATTAATCATCTTATCTTTGGCACAATTAGATCTCCGTCGTTGATCTGGTGGTTTGTCTATGGTTACATTGATAGCATTTTGATCTTATACCATCAATTTGGATCCTTCGATTTTATGACCATGTTGACTTGGATTGTATTGAACTTAATGACTTCATATCATCTGTTGATCCTCTTACTATGATAATCTAGGGTGTCGATCTTTAACTGAAGTTGGCAGTGTGGTTTTCATTGTGCATTATTGGATTACGTACTACTAGATTTGAACTATTGATGTTCTAACTTAGGTGAGTTAGGTTGGGTAAAAACCTCATCAAGATTATCACTTTGTCATTTTCATTTAATCATTACAAGCGGTGAGGTCATTCCAAAATTTTATTAGACCACCATTTTTCAGTTTTTGAAGCTTCAATTTTTGCACATTTCTATCCTCTAAGGATCTGCGACTTCGAATCTTGTATATTTTGTTATTTATTATCCTTTTAGTTCTGTGCCAGATTCCTGGCCACCATTAAATTGAGAAGGCGATTCTGTCATTTTGTAAACTCTCTAAAAAGTTATTCCTTGACGGTTTTTTGTTTTGAGGCACTGATAATTTGAATATTATACATTTCCATTGTATTTCTTGTGATTTTTGATAATACAAAACTCCTTTTGGAGCTTGAAACATATTTGAGTATTGACCCCAAGGGTTTTCCTTTGATTTTACTTCCAAAATGGTGAGTTCTTGTATTATCTTTTAATTACGAGAAAAAATTTGATAAGTCTAGAATAACCATAGAAGAAAAGTATTTGTCATTCTTATGAATATGAGAACTTGTAGAAATTTAGTGAAACTTGTTATTTTGGCCTATACTTTTGTTAATGGGTGACATTGAGCTCTAAGATCTCTGTTTTATTTCAAGTTCTGTATTCAACCATTGAAGGGTTTCTTGTAAAACAAGAACGGTGACTATTCCTACTATCTATAAACTTTTACCACATTTTAAACTATCATCTGTGAAACTTGAAAATCTATTGCTTCTTTATCTATGCTCAGTTTGTGTTGTGTTCTTGATGGAATCTGAAAAATATGGATATTTGACATTCGTTTGATGTTCAAAATCTTGAATTCTATTTTGTTAGCTCTCAAAATTTGTAATTACAACTACTTTTCATTCGAATATTGAAACCCTCATGTTTTACTTAGATTCTAATCTTTCATACTACTCTTCTCATTTGTTTGTAAATCTTAACTAGCTTTTTAATGTCTGTTGACAAGAAAGTATCTCCTCCTTTAAGACTAGAAAATGTCACACTTGTTTCCAAACCTTTCAGCTATTTTTTCTTTTTTAAAACTTTACACGAGCTATGTTTGTAATTTTTTTAAGTTCTCTAAGTGGGTATTTGACATTTGAGCTCTAGTTAGTTTCTTTATTTTGAATATTACATTGATGAAAACTATACCAATAAATTTTTTCGCACTTAAAACTATGATTGTATCTATAGCTTACCTCCTTGTCTTTGATATTGTAACTTGTATTCTGTATCTATTAAATAGATCTTTTCTTTCTTTAGTTAATGGTAACTTCTAGGATCTTTCTGAATATTTGGACCTTATCATTGTTTGCATTTAACATAATGAGATTAAATTGATCTTTTTCTATGCTAACATACTTGATCCAAGATCAATAAGGCATCCCCTGCTAAGTTGACATAATTACATTGTGATTTAGAACTTTCATGATCTGCAAAACAATTCACCTTTGTAGCTTAGTAATTTTTGAATAATGTAATTTTATTTAGTCTGAATTTGACTGGAAAAGAACATCACCATTTTTTTCTCCCTTCTATAATTCATACTACCCTCTGATTTCAATGACTAAATGCTCAGCTGTAAGCACTTGTAACTTACTTGTAAATTGGGGTGTTCTAAGAGGCATTATGCTCTGAAAATTTCTTTTTAGTACATACTTACTCTATTGTATTCTAAACCAAAGTGTTTCTTTAGTTTTGAAATGAACTCATGAGTTGGAAGAATTGATCTTGAACTTCTTCAATCCATGACTGTAGTCTTTGATGTTATTGAATCTCAATAAGTACTTTGAGTAGAAGAACTTAAACATGTGCTTCATTTTTATATCTTAAATTTGAGCTATGTTTTCATATTCTTTTAATTATTTTAACCAATGCTTTAATGGTTAATACTCGTATTATAGTCTGGTTTTATTTCCTTTGCTAATGTATATTGAGTTTAGATGATGCACTTGTATACTGTAAACCGTCTTTTGTACTTGAGCTACACCCTTTTGTACTTAGCTTCAAACTTTTTCAGGAACTTTAAATTTTTCTGAACCACATTATTTAATCTACATCCTTGAATCTATTTTATTCAACACCTGTGTATTGAAATTGGATATAACTGTGAGCAATTTCTTAAGTTGATTACTTGAATGCTTGTAGTTTGAACTGGTCACTTGAATAATAGTTGCTTTATCAATACTTAACTCTAATTATTTAGGCACTTAATGAAGCTAGAATTTTTTTTTTTTAGCCTTAGAATTCTATTTGAATGTAATATGGAATTATTAGAGTCTCTTTTAAATCATGAATTGTGTTCTTTTCTGCTGCAACTTGTACCTGCACACTTAAACAAAATAGTTAGAAAACAATAGGCTTTTTAGACTCTCATGTTCTATAGTGACTTTCTTTTCTTTCTTTTCTATATGTAATGATTTTATAATTCCATGAGATTCTTCCAGACAGTAATTTTCATTTATGTGTCAGTTACTTGATGTATCTTATACATTTCTATTTCAAGAGGTCCATTTTCCTAAAACTAGAATCACAGGCATAGAGATTGAATCATGAGCTCAAATTTTGATAGTTTATGTATTTTTCTTTCAGGTAAATTGCTACAATGAAGTGATGCACAGAAAATGAATTCCACACTACCAAAAAGAGGGATATTTTTCTACAATGTTATCCACCAAATTATCAATTTGTGGAATAAATGTGGATTAACAACATTAAATGGTGGCTTCTATAATATACAAAGTAGATTTTTCACAATTTCATGAAATTGAAATCTAATTTACGGAATATTCATAATTGTATAGTGTTATTGTAGAAAAATTACAGTTTCTCTATATGTTTTTTTAAAATTATTTCTAAAACTTTAATTAAGGATAGTCTAAATAAAATTTAGAGAACGATTCCTAAAATCCACACTATTATGAAATTCAAAAAAAATAAATTACACCTCTAAAACTATGATTATATATTATTATCTAAAAAATACAAAATATATTAAATGTGTCCATAAATTATTTCTATTTTTTACATAATCTACCAAATATATTAATGTATCTTGATTATAGTTTTTTGAACTATTTTAATATGAAATAATATATCACATATTTTTAAAAGACTTTTTAAAGTAATAATAAATTTAATACCATTAAAACTTAGGTCATGTATTATACTCAACTAAATCTAATTGTTGACAATCTATATTAAAAATATTAATCTAAATTTTATTGTGGATAATCTACATTACTAAAACAAATAGTGATAATAATGAGTAATGAAAAAATAAATAAATCATAAATAATCTATAATATCCCAAATTTAAATATTAATTATGTGGATAATCTATATAATATTACAAATATTTGTGAATATTTTACAAAACAACAAATAACTAGTTTGACTAGTCAGTTCTACATTTAAATTATATATATATATATATACATATAATATATATATAGAGAGAGAGAGAGAGGGGGGGGCATTCATCAGACTTAAATTGTGGAAAATTCACATTAATGATATAATTCACCTATATAATTATAGATAATATAATTATAAATAAATAATAATTACATAAATATAATTTCATTGTAATTTTATACTATTTATTGTTAGAATGTTTGTGGATAATCTTCAATATATTTATTAGAAAAAATAAAACCATTTATTAATTTATAATTAGAATATTAATTAATAAATATAAAATTAAGTTTTAAATTCATAAAAAAGTTGAAATTTAGATAAAGAAATCTAAGATACATAGATGTAAAGATAGTGAAAAATATATTTAAAAGTAATTATTTTATAGCATAGAGCTATAAAAAATACATAATTATAAAAATAAACTAGTAATAAAGTTATATAAAAAAGAATGTAGTTATAAAAATTAAACAAATCCTTATTATTATCGAAGGTAAATTAATATTGCAAAAAATATAACTATTTGTTTTTGTCTAATATTCAAAATTAGTTGCACATACACTCTATATTATGCAGCCACATATACTCCTTAATTTTAGAGAACAAGGAGACATTTTCAAATTTTGTTGGAGAAAATGTAGTCTTAAGTGAAGTTAACATTAAATACTCCACTCATCATGTTGACATTTTCTACTGTTTTAAAATTCCCATATTAAAAAAAATTATTCATTCAAAATCTGTTTTCTAATGGCACCAATTTCCATGCAAATGATTTCATTATTTATTTGGAGTTTTAAACTGAAAATTGTTTCACTTTGCATTTTCCTGTTCAAAAAATTTCTGCAGCAGGAGTTATTCAATCATAAAGATTCAATCAATCTTTCTGGTATGTTCATAGCATAATTTCTATATAATTTTTTTTGGGAAAAAAGGATAATTAAAATTTCAGGGTTTTATGATTTTTATGGATTTTCAGCTTGTATGTTACATAGTATTCCTATATTTTAAGTTACATAATACTCCTCCACTTTCCTACGTTCTTCTTAACTACTCTTTACTGAATCTTCAATCAATACTTGTGCATGATTTATGGAATCTTCAACTTGTACATTTACATGTTCATGGAATCCACCATTTGTTATTGTGTGTGTTTTATGTGTAAGGATGAGAGGAGCATATCTCTATTTGATGTAACTTATGAATCATAACATATACTATCGTGTATTATTGATTATTTGGAAGCTCTTGGTATATGATATCCACCTTAATCTTAGGGTATTTTCTCCTACATATACTATTCATGCTTTTACAGATGGTTGCATGCTTTCATTGATATTTGCATTTTCATGCTTGTGGTTTCATACTTTTACATGCATACATATTCAGGTTATGATACAACTGATAATTTGATTGGTCAGTGTTGTTTTGTAAGTGCTAGTATACATTTTCTTTAAAATTCAAAACAAACCATCTAGTTTATGTGATTTTTGTTTTTTGGCTAATTTCTCAAGAGCACACTGTGGTAATCTTTTCTTCTGTTGATTATATCATCTGCTAAAACTTTGGTTTTTTTAGCTTTTCCCACAATTGCTATTCTAACCCCCAATTTCAAGATGGATAGCTATAAATTTTATCTATACTATCGGGACACATACATGGCAATGAAAATATGTGGTGATGGCATGGATTCCCCGATCATTTCTATTGATCGGAATTTTTTGGGTATGTTACTTAACCCTATAATTAGAAATTAATATTACCAGTCTATGTTTATTTTTAAGGGAAGACAATCTTAGCGAACTATAGAGAATATTTAGAAATTTTAAATGTTATGGTGTTTGATGGTTTGTAACCTGTTTTGTGGTTTTGATTTGGGTAATAAAAATGTATACAAAACATAGAGGGAATTTAATTAATTAGCATGAATTTTACTAATTTACAAAATACATATTATAGCTCATATCACAAATGTTATATTGTGAAATGTTAAATGACGTTTCCTTTCTATATCTAGTCCCATTGGATATTCATTTACCTTGTTGAATCTAAATTCTAAAATTTTAGATGAAAATATATTCTTGAATGACAATAACTAATATTACAATAAGATGTAATTTACAAACTTGTGGTTTCATTCTTAATGAAGGAATTTCAAGAAAGTGAAGGATCTAACTTAATGGAATTGAGATTGAAGAACAAATAAATCCTCTAGAATGCAATGCTTAAACCACCATTCATACCCAGTCAAGTGAATACAACAGTATAATTATTGCTCCTTCCCAACAAGGCGAATGTGGACTCCTGTCTAGCCAACACTTCTACATAACCAATGATTCAATAATAAGAATAAACACTTTTACAAATAATATAGTCAACAATATTTTTAGTAGGATAGTTATTTATAAGTTATATGAAATATCCAAATTTCATATATTTATGAAATATACATGTAAATTTACAAATTCTTTGTATTTCATACATTAAAAATATTTATATCTTTGAAATTATTTGTTATTAATCAATTTTATTTTAAAATATTTTATTAAAAGGAGATCTTTTGCATGTTTTAAAAAGAGGGAGAAGCCTTTTAGAAATATTTTAATTTTGATAAATTAATGTTAATCTCTTTGGATGTTATGTTTTCAAAATTTATGTTTAATATTTTTATCTTCATTACTCATTGTTTGGGTACACTAGTAAAGGAGGAGTTATTAATATAATATTTAAAAATTGTCATATCTACATGCAATGCATAGTTTTATAACCATTCTTAGATATTAGATTAAATTCAAAGCTATCTAATTTAATAAATTTTTCTATTTCATTGTAAAAATATCTTTTTAAATTAAGTATTAAATTCATGTTATTAATATTTTAAATTTAAATAAAATAGTTCAAATAATATGTTATTATTTTGTAAATTTTATTTTAATTGTTAAAATGAATATTTTATTTAAATGAATATTAACAAGAAAAAATGCTTGATAAAAATTATAATATCTCAGATTTATATATTTAAAAATTAAAATTATAAAATAATATTACAATTTTTAAAATTTTAATTTTTTCAAATAAAATTTTGGAAATAGTTATAATTTAAAATTTAGAATTTACCTACAACTAACCTATAATTATTGTGATACATGTCATAAGTTAAAAATTGTGGATGGACGACAATATGTAATTTGTGAATATACACACAAAAATTTCAATTGTAGGTATGTAACAATATTAAAATTATGACAAATTCCACAACTATAATATTGTGGAATTTTCCACACTTGTTTTCATAGTAGATATTTTCACAAAAAAAATTACGTTTTATGTTTTGCAAAATTATTGCGGGTGGATTCCAAAAATTTGGATTCACAATTTGAACTAAAATATCCACAAAGAAAATGTGGAGAATTTTTTTGGATACAACACCCTTTATCTTGTAGCATTAAGAACTAGATCTAGAACAATGAAGACCAAGAGGAAACCCCAAGGCAATGATGGGTTCCTTATTTATTCATTTTCTTTTCGATTTATACACACATATCTCTTATTTCAGTAGATATAGTTACATCCCATAGATTGTGTGGGAAACATTGAATTTCCTCATGAATAAATGATACTCTTTCTTTAATTGAGTTTTGTGCATCCTTTTACTTTCAACACTTATGATATGTAATGACTGTACAATTAATTAAACAACTCAATAACATGCTTAAAAATAGTTAATCATAGGAAATTATCAAATTGAAAATATGTGTAAATTAATAATGAACGTTGCAAACTTCAATCAATAACTCTATTTTATGCTATGGAGTTTAACATCTCACTTAAACTTTGATTCCTGCCATCATCAAGGTGATGCATTGGTCCTTCGGGGATTTTTTGTTTCCTTGCTTAAGACGAACATGGGATGGAGTAGCATATGTGAAGTGTTACATTCTGTAACAACACACATAGCTACAAATTACATGTTGTTAATAAATAATTGAAACTAAAAACACAATGAAAATTGTATGACTCCCCCCTAGTTAGGTCCATCACATCAATGCCTTCGACCTGAAACGAAGCTTTGAGTTGCCATTTTTGTATGAGTGCAAAAATTGTCAACAATTATGGTGATATTTCTTGGAAATTGACCTGCTAGCTTGTAGACCAAGTCCCGTCTCTTGTCCATTGGGAATGGAGTAAAAATAATATAACCAAAATCTACCCATTTCTAAAAAAACTGACCTTTCAAAAAAACAAACTAAAACTGGGAAATGATCTAATAAACCAGATCACGTACACGAATGGACCTATTGAATTGAAAAACATTGCAATGTGAATAAACTACACTTATCAAAAAGGGAAATAAAAATCTACCATACTCTAACTAGAAACAAACAAAAGATAAATGAAACCTGAAACAAGGTACGAAAATTAGCTTTCCTTTCTAAAACATCAAGAAAATGATTTCATTTTGGAAAACAAGTAATATTAAGAAGATGGATAGAATACATGTACCTTTAGTTTGTTCACAAGATCAGTCCCATAACGGAGAAACCCTTCTATCTCATATGTCACCTGCTTTGGACAAGTTTTGGGCTTGATGCTAAGAATATGAAACTCAGTTTTTTGCTCCAAGACACACTTTAATTTTGACACTGTTTTAACTGGCTGAGAATCAACCAAGAACTGAATAGGACATGGCCTCCTAAGACAAAGTAAATTGATTGTTTTGATCGGATATGTTCCTGTGATCTGCACTAGCTCATTGATTTCCTTTTTCTCTACTAAGTACATCATGAGGATGATTTGTTTTTTTAATTTGCAAGCTACAGTACTATTTTATTTCCATCCCTAAACACATTTTGAAGTTGATTTGAACATGTTTTAGCATTTACAAGTTGTTGTACCATAATTGTCATAATTTATTTTTCCCTTTGCATAAGTTGATTCAACACAAAAACTATAAGATCATATTCATCATGTTCTTATGCATAAGATCTGATTTGGACAACATGTTGTTCTGACATATTCTTCTCTAACAATTATTCTTCTAGAAGAGGAAAGAAAGTATCTGCATCCAAAGTAACTTCCTAGTCTTTTTCAAGTGTAGAAGAGACCTTAGAAGTAAGAGGCTATGTATAATGGAAGACAAATGATGAGACTACAAAATCACAGAGTTCTAAGGGTTGTTCCTCACCAATGCAATCTTCTAACTCGCCAAGAAATTGGTCTCTTCAAAATTATCCTCTTCAAGCTATTGTGTTTCATCTATCTTGACTGATTTTATCTCTTTGTCATTTAGAATAAGGTCTATCGAGATGAAAACATGTTGCTCATGCACCAAATATGTTGATTCATTATCAAATTTGACTTGAAAATCCTCTTCATTTGAAGCTGATTTTACCTCTTCAGACGAGACTAAAATTTGTGATAAATCATTGACTGGTGATAGTATGGTGCCTTCATGCACACTACACTAAGAAAATTTAGATTTTTTATCATCTTCTACATGTATTTGATCTTCTAAAAATCTATATTGTACCTCCTACATGGTTTAATTTTCTAACTTGGGAACATGATCAAACTAGAGCTTTGACATCCATCCCTGCAGATTCTACAAGAATTATAGCCTGTTGTCTTCTTCAATTAGCTACCCCCCTTGATGCTATTATGATTTTCTAATTCATGAATTTGTTTTACAGATGGAGGTGAAGGAGTGGGCTTAATTTCAGTGTGATCTGGCAATTCTTGAACAATAGAATGGGGTACAAGGTCTATATTTGGAACAATTATAGAAAGAAATCTTGGAAATGGATATTTTCTTTTAGTATCTAATTGTGGAATAGAAAGAGTTGAATTTACAGTAGCCAGATAATTTGAAAACTGATGAATGGGATGCATTGGTTGATAAGAAGGGTCTATGGGCAATCGATTTTCATAGGGAACGTAAATGGGAACATCCCATTGATATGGTTCCTAAACCTTATGCCTATCATTCTCCACTGCTTGCAAATACAAAGAGAAATCAACCATTTTATTAATAATTTAATGCATTACCTCAAGCCTTTATTGCAGACTAAACCAACTAGGTGTAAGACCTCCCCATTGACAGGGTTGCCTAAAAATTGAAAAGAGTTTGCAAGAATCAAATCGGAAATGAGGCACCACGAAGTAGTTGCACTCCAATGGAATCGTGAAAGCTCCATCGATAGCAAGGAAAAAATTGATCAGTAATGGAAGAACTTGCTTAACAGAAACAAAGCATGTATAGAGGAAAGATAGCGGAGTGTCTTGGCATGCTCATAAATGAATAGAAAAGGGGTACATATAGGGTGCTGAGTAACCCTAGTGCATGATACATATGAAACCCTAAACCTAACCCTAAACCTAACCCATGTGAGATGACCCTCCAACATGAGCGGAGGACACATAAGATAACTCACACTAACAACCCCCCCTTCATCGAAGTTGGGGTAGCGGCTGTGATGAGTCAAACGGAAGAGGAAGACACTCCTAAACAACTAAAAAAGATGTGTCAATGGGGCCCAACAACTAAAGGCCTGATAAGGTGCCTATATACAAGCACAATCTTCCTAGAATAAGAAGAAGAAAAGAAGGACTAAATAGCCCTAAGAAGATGGGTAGCTACAGAAGACCTCACCCCAAGATGAGACCGTAAGTGAAGAAACTTCATCTCAGTGAAAGGCTTGGTGAATAAGTCTACAATCTGATCAGCTGTCTGAATGTACTGAATGTCGATGATACCATCATGAATAAGATCCCGTATGAAGTGCATATGGATCTCAATGTGCTTCATCCACTGATGCTGAACTGAATTTCTGCAAATAGAGATAGTGCTCATGTTATCACAGTAGATAATGGTAGGCCTTTGAAAGTGGATGCCAAACTATGTCAAAATACCTTGTAGCCAAATAGCTTCTGTGGCAGAATTGACTGCTCCTCTGTATTCTACCTCTGTAGATGATATTGCAATTGCATTTTGCTTCTTGCTAGACCAACTAATAGGACCTGAACCAAGAGAGAAAATGTAGCCAGAAGTAGATTTATGATGATCTAAGTCACCGGCCCAATCAGAATCTATGAACCCAATCAAGTCAATATTAACCCCTCCATGATAGTGTATGCCATCAGCATAAGTGCCATGAACATAATGAAGGATCCATTTAGCTGCTTTCTAATGCAGCTCATGTGGCTCCTGCATGAATCTAGACACGATCCCAACTGCATATGATAAATCCGGTCGAGTGTGAGTCAAGTAGATCAAGCTCCCAACTAACTGTCGGTAAAGAGTACCATCAACCAAGGGAGTAGAGCAATCTGAAACCAACTTAACCCCGAAAAGAAAAGGAGTAGGAGAAGACTTGCAATCAGACATCTGAAACCAAGCTATCAAATCAAGATCATACTTAGGTTGTGAAATCAAGATTCCCGAGTCAGATTGTGAAATCTGGATCCCAAGGAAGTAATGAAGCAGACCTAAGTCAGTCATGGAAAACTTGTTGGCTAAGGTGATCTTCACAGAATCAATAATAGAGGAAGAGCTACCTGTGATCAACAAGTCATCAACATATAGAACAAAGATGAGTATGGAGTCATCTTGCCATAGAATATAAACATTTGGATCAGAGTGACACCTAGTAAACCCTGATGTAAGTAAGAAGGAGTCCATCTTGGCATACCAAGCCCAAGGGGCTTGTTTAAGGCCATAAAGAGACTTCTTTAACTTACAAATGAGGGAGGAATCTTGGACATAACCTGGAGGTTGTTCCATATAGATCTCTTCCTCTAGGTCACCATGAAGGAAGGCACTCTTAACATACATTTGATGGACTTTCCATCTGTTTGCTGCGGTAATGGCTAGGGTCAGTCGAATAGAAGTCATCTTCGTAACCGAAGCAAAGGTTTCTATATAATCAACCCCAGCTATTTGGGAGAAACCCTTAGCTACTAATCGTGCTTTAAACTTTTCGACGTCTCCATCTACTCCATACTTTGTTCGGAACACCCACTTACACCGAACAATTTTTCTTCCTTTCGGAAGAGTGGTGACGTCCCAAGTATCGTTCTTCATGAGAGAGGAATACTCCTCATCCATGGCAGAATCCCACTCAGGAATACCAGAAGCCTCCCGGAAAGACTGTGGATTAGAAGCACAAGTGAAGAAGGAGTGGGGTCCAACGAAATCTGAGTGAGTACGTCTCATATCCGAAGTATCTCCAACTAAATCTCCAGCACTTTGCAAAGTTTTCCTAGCCCAAAGGGGACCAGGAGGATCAGGCTCAGAGTCAGAAGATTCTTCACTTGAGTGAGAAGGGACATAGTCCTCATCATCACTACTGTTAGAATCAAAAGACTCAAAGGTCTGATGGTCGGGAGGATCCAGAAGAGGAGCACGCTCAACAGTATCATCATCTGATGAGTCAGAATCTGAATCAGCGAGTTGAAGAACCTCTATAGGTGGAGAAGTAGAAGTCAAAGAAGACTCATCGAACTTAACAATTCTCTCAATATATAGCTCATGAGAAGTAGGATTCATCAATCGATATCCCTTCACGCCATCTGGATACCCTACAAAGATACAAGGTTTGGATTGTGGTTCCAAGGCCTTACATTTCTTCTTGGGAATCCAAGCCATAGCCTTGGATCCGAAGACTCGAAAGTGCTCAACATCAGGCTTACGTCCAAACCAAGCTTTAAAGGGTGTCATCCCTCTTACTACCTTGTGTGGAACATGGTTCTGAATGTAATTTACACAATTCAACGCTTCAGCCCAATACTGCGGAGGAAGAGACTTTGAGTGAATCATACAAGTGGCCATCTCCTTAAGAGTACGGTTCTTTCTTTCTGTGATCTCCATTCTATGAAGGGCTATAAGCAACTGTATGCTATAGAGAGATCCCTTCAGAAGTACAGAAATCCATGAACCTATTGTTTACATATTCACCTCCATTGTCAGTTCGGAGAACCTTGATAGACTGTTCTGCTTGTTTCTCAGCAAGAGCCTTAAAGTCCTAAAAATGTTCAAAGACTTCAGACTTAAGCTTAAGAAAATATACCCAAGTATATCGTGAATAGTCATCAATGAAGGTTAGCACATAAAGAGCTCTAGTAAATGAAGGAGAAGGAAATGGACCAGAAACATCGCTGTGAACAAGATCCAAGGGACGAGTGGCTCTCCATGCTTTTCCTTTATCAAAGTTCTTTTCAGGATGCTTTCCAAGGGTACAACCCTCAAAAAGGCCCTTAGAAAACTTGATGCAAGGTAACCCATTGACCATTTCATTTTGACTCAATTGTTCAAGGTAGCGATAGTTTAGATATCCAAAACACTCATGCCATAGCTTACCAACCTCATTTGCATGAGTGAGCAAGCCAGTGGGCATAGAATCAGAAGTAAAGTGGGAGAAGGTGTACAACCGTGAATGGTGATCTACCTTTCCCTCAGCAACTGTAGTGTCATTGTTAAGATCACGAATAATCACCGAGTTAGGACCAAATTCTACCCACATTCCTTCACCAAGGTGAGTAATTTGGTACACTGATAGGATATTGGTAGAGATATCAGGAACACTCAACACTTGGTTAAATGTTCCCCCCATCCATCTCTACCGATCCACTACCGGAAACCGACACTGTCGTGTCATTACCCATCGTGATTTGGGACATTCCACAAGGTTTAATGTTGGAAAACTCAACATGCAAAGAACGACTATGGTGCGAGGAACCAGAATCTATAATCCATGTCAATGAAGGAGCAACTTTGGCTACAAGGGCCTTTCCTTTCTTCTTATCATTTCTAGCACCTTTTGCAGCAGAAGACTCGGCCTTCGAAGGACTTTGTTTTATTGATTCAGGAACACTTATTTTATTTTTCTCAAGTAAATGAGATAAGTGATCAATCTATTTCTTAAAACAGTGTTGCTTATCATGACCGTATTCTTGTAATAGGAACAGAAATACTTGTTTTTCTGCGCCTTAGGCTCAGAAGTTGAAGTGTTTGTGTCATTTTTAGGTTTGATCTTGGTTTCTTTCTTAGGTTGATCCTTAGTTTCTTTCTTCTTTTCAGTCTTCTTTCCCTTGCTAGTACTTGCTACAAGGGCATGTGACTTGGACTTGAGATACCCTATTTGAATGAGTTTTTCCTGTTCTCGAATGAGTTGGGACAAAAAACAGTCAAAGGAGGGCATCATCCAAGTATTGCCCAAAGTAGCTTTTCTAGCATAGAAAGTTGACACGAAGACAAAGTATTCAGGACCTAGTTTAGAGAGAATTGAAAAGATCATTTGAGAATTTTTCTTTTCTACTTGACATCCTTTTAATAATAATTTAATGTGGAAAAATTTCGAGAAGAAGGCTTGTAGGTTTTCAAAGTCACTAGGATTTAACCCTAGTAGTTCGTTTTCCATCTCATGCGCTCTCATTTCATCTAGTTGTCCAAACATCAAATCCAACGTTTTCCATGCAGATGTAGGTGTTTCAGACGCCTCAATGTGGAAGAGAAATTCAGGAGAAACGGACATGCAGAGAAGACCTAAAGCTTCATCACCATGGTTTTACCACTTAGATTTTTTAGGTTCGCCATCTGGTTCAGTCTCAGTTCCCATGGTGATGTGGTATAACCCTTTACCCCTTAGTTTCATTATTATTTTCGATCTCCATTCGAAAAAGTTGATTGGTGTAAGCAAAGGAATTGAAAGTGCATCCATACTGAGAGAGAGAGAGAGAGAAAGAAATGCAGAAAAGAAACACAACCACCTAGGACAATAACAACTCCCCTGCTTTCGGCACTTTATAGTTGAGTTCATTGATTACAATCGGTTCCATGCATGCGGTTTGAAACACTTGGTAACTCGTCTTGTAATTAGCGTAATAATGTGCAAGAGGGGAGACCACAATAGTGTTTCATAGAGCGCAACAAAAGAGGAACACCGTAAACAAGCACAAGCAAAAAACAGAAAGGAGGTGAAAGCCAACCCTGGTGGTGAGAAAAAGTGTCTCATGTCACATGAAAGAACCTCTTTGTTGTAAAACTGTGGCGGACGCACTCATAAGTCCATGAAAAAAAAGAATAGAACAAAGCTCAAAAGAATGCGTTGAATTAAGCAAAACAAAGACACCCCCCAGAATGCGGCACTTTAAAAAATTAGTGTGTTTACAAAGATAATGATCCCATCATCTAGAGTGCAAAAAAAACATGCAACTTTGACTGAATAAGTGCTCAAAACCGAGCAACGAGTCAAAAGTTATAGCAAAAACCAATTCCCGTAATTTGATGAGAAAAAGCCAATAAGCCTGCAAACAGATTAAAAAAGTGTCCGAAACGCATGCAAAGGGTGTCATATGTATGCTCGTTGGAAATGGCATGGAATTTTAGATAGGGTTTGTTTGTATTGCGAGGGGAAATTAGCAACCTTCCAATCCCGGACCTCACCCTTCGTCTTCGGAACTCAACGGAAGGTAAAAAATACACAAAGCCAATAGACCAAACTATAGTGCCAAAGAAATTTAGAGTGTAGATAATGTGAAATTAATAAAAGATAGATTTAATTAACTTAAATCTAATTAATTTCAGGAAATAATTTAGATCTAAAAAAGATAAGCAAAAGATTTAGAATCTAATTTAGATCTTTTAAATATTTTAAGAAACTTCTTTATTAAAAATAAATTTCAAATTTGATTTTAGAAACTTAACATATATTAAAGAAACAAGGTGAAGTTTAGAAATCTTTAAAAAACTTACTAAAAAGTTGATTTGTTTTTTAAAAAAACATGAAAAAAACAAGGTCATTTTTGTTAAAAAAGAAAGGATTTTTGAGATTAAAAAAAAGGAACTTACCAACCGACTGTACCAACTGACTGTACCACAAAAAACACTAAAAAACGTGCCTTCTTGGAGAGCATTCGGCTGCAGCAAATGAAGTTGAAGGTTACAGGTAGGCCGCACCAAAAAAGGCCATGTTTTAGCTTTAGTTTACCAAAAAACTTTGAGAAAAACTGTTTCCACGTCTGACCAGGCTGCACAGGAGAGATAAGATGCACAACCATATAGAAGAAGCAAAAAAAACGTAGAGAAATGTTGCTTGGTCGCGTCAAGAGAGTGTACAGGCCGTTTTTGTTTTAGCAGGCCCAAAAAAATGTGGCAAATGATTTTTTTACAACCCTGTGAAACAAAAAAAATGAGGCAAATGATTTTTAGAGCCCTGTGAAGCAAAAAAAACGTGGTAGATGATTAAAAAACAACTGTGTAATCAAAAAAACGTGGCTAATGATGAAAAAACACCTGTGTTATAAAAAAAACGTGGCTAACATGATTAAAAAACACCTTGGCAATCAAAAAAAAACCTTGGAGAGTCCATAAAACGCCTAAGCAACCACGTTTTAGCTTGCTCACACACCAAAAAACGTGGCAAATTTGATTAAAAACGCCTGGGAAGCAAAAAAAATGCCAGAGGGACAACAGTTCGTTGAGTAGCAACCACGACTGAAGAACTCAACGATCCTGCAACCACAGACAACATACACAAGAAAAAAAACACAAAAATTTTCTGAGAAAGCTTGTTAGAGATATTAGCAAGATAAATTTCTAGAAAATGGTGATAAAAAAATTTGCATGCAGAGTAAAATAACGAAAGCAAGTAAGAGTAATAACAACAAAAAATAAATCGAGTGCACGTTTACCTGATCTTAGCTTTGATACCATGAAAAGAGTTTATGAGAATTGAATCAGAAACGAGGCACCACGAAGTAGTTGAACTCCAACGGAATCGTGAAAGCTCCAGCGATAGCAAGGAAAAAATTGATCAGTAATGGAAGAACTTGCTTAACAGAAACAAAGCTTGCATAGAGGAAAGACAGGGAAGTGTCTTGGCATGCTCATAAATGAATAGAAAAGGGGTACATATAGGGTGCTGAGTAACCCTAGTGCACGATACATATGAAACCCTAAACCTAACCCATGTGAGATGTCCCTCCAACATGAGAGGAGGACACATAAGATAACTCACACTAACAAAAATAGACTGTTTAATATGCAATATTTTAATCAACTACACTTTCAGTACTTCAATGATCTACTATAATTCATGAATTTTTCATTCAAACTCTTCATCTTGTGAAAAATCTACATAACCTTGGTTTTGGACAACATAACCATTTTCATACTAATAATTATATTGATGTGCAGGGTTGGGGTTATGGGTATGTTCATTTTGATAGGGGTCATAATGCTAATGTGATTGGGAATATGGATGATAAGATTATGGATATGTTGGATACAACTCTTGGATATAATCATTACATAGAGGAATTCCTGTCATGATTGCATGATTTCATCAAATATGTGAAAATGGAAAAACAAGTCTGTTGGTCAAGAAAATAAGTTGAAAAGAACAAAATAACAAATCTGTATTTTCTTGAAAAATACCTGAAAAAGTTACAACTGAAGAATTTGATGATGAAAAATGTTGCAGTAGTCTCAAATAAGATTTTTAGAGTCACCAAATGAGTTATGCTTTGGATATTCAATCTTTAAAATGCATCATTGCTTGTTCTCGACCCACTAGGTGTTCGAAAACTGGGTATACATGGTGGCTGATCTACTTGAATGATGGGACACATTCAAAAAGTAAAACTTTAATTTCTATGATGTCCCGCAGGGCATGCCAAAAAATTTTATCTCTCAGAAGCACACCCTAGTTGACGGATATCAATAAGGGTTCTAAGTTTTCTTTATTCCCTCACTTTTGTAGATAAAATAGAAACACCTCAAGTTTGTGGGTATACCTATTTTTTATGTCAGTCTCAGGTATCAAGGCTAGATCCTTATTGATGTATCCTAAATTAATTTTTTAGGAGTTTTAAGGGAAAAAATATTGTTGTAACTGAATTTAAAATTGGGTGATACACAAAAATTAATGAGACATTTGACTAAGTACATGCACAATAAAACTGAGAACAAATTACAGAAGCACAAACCAATGGGTTTTATCTTGATCATACGAAAAAAACTTGTGTGTTGAGGGATAAATCACAACAAAAAAACATGTAACATACACACTAATACTATGCAAAAAACACCAAATTTGCATCAAGGTGAGATAATTAATTCAGGGAATTAACATTCACAAGAGATAATAAAAATATAGACACCACTGCACATAATTGGAAATGCAATAACATTTGTCATTCAAGGGAAAAACTAGAAAAACATTTCTTCAGCACTCCTACATCTAGAAAGTCCTCCTTTGTTCCTTGTCAATGCATAAAATATATAGCAAAACTATTTCACCCAACCCCTCCTAAAACTAGGCTGCAGTATGTACTCTCCCATGTATGTCAATTTTATCCTTTATCATGTATAAATAAAGGAATAAAAATAACCATGCTTTTACAATGAGGCAATAAGATCCTTAGTTCCAAATATATATTTAAGTCAAAGTGCAATATGAAGGTTTTAGTTCTGAAATAATAAATAAACTTGGATGAATTTTTTTAGCTAACAATAGCTCTTTCTTGTTGTACAAGTCTCCCTCCAATGCAAGTGCATGATATATTTCTACTTGTCAATGATGTGACACTTGTGTATTCATCCACTTGTAATGCTAAATTTGTCTTTATCTCTAATATGTCCTTTTGTGAAGGCATGAAAAATTATTCTTGTGCAAGAATAATTTTTTTATTTCCTTTACTTGGAACAATAATTCACCTTTACCTTGTGGGGACCACCTATCCATGTGCACATTCTGAAAATAAGATCCTCCTCTCCCTTGTATGAAGTTCCTTTAGTAAGATTAAGGTATATTTTGCAAAATTTAAGGTAAGAAAAATATTGACCTTAACATATAAATCATTTTCTTCTTTAACGTTAGCATATAACTTTATTCTAATCATATTGATCACCTTTTGATTATTTTCATATAGACTTAAGGTTTGGTGTAATGATTCATATCATTTTATTTGATCATGTATAGTAGTATGATTTTGGTCCCTTTCGATTATTCTGTGGCATCATGGTTTTATACCTTAGAAGGTCAAAAACAAATCTTAAATCATTGGGGATCCCCCCCCCCCCCCCCACCACACATGATGACTCAATCCATCGTTTGATATTGTCGACAATCATGCTTCAACCTCTAGTTTTTATTGGAAAATGGATGCTTCTATTTAGGCCATTGATTTTTGTATCTCTGTATCCCTATTATCAATTTCTAACTCAGGAAGACTTAAGTTACCTGCATCTATTTGAATGACCTAATTAGGTCCATTAATCTTTTGGTACTTGCAAATATGAATCATTGATCCTTTGACTTTGCAGTTTGAAATCTTGATGGTTTTACCTTTTTCTTGATTTGATCTCCATCATTAATCTCGTGGTTCATCTGTGGTTGCATTGATAACTATTTCATATTGTACCCTTAGTCTAGATCCATTGATCTTCTAGCCATGGTGACTTGGATTGTATTGAAATTAATGACTTGATATCATTCATTGATCCTTGTACTATGATAATCAAGGTAGTTGATATTTAACTCAGGTTAGAAGTGTGATTTTTTTTTGTACATTGTTGGATTATGTACTACTATATTGACCATTGATTTGTTAACTCAGGTGGGTTAGGTTGGGTAAAATCCCAGTCGAGCTTATCCATTTTTCATTTTCATTTTATTGTTATGAGTGGTGAAGCCATGCAAAATTTTATAAGACCATCATTTTATATTTTCTAATGCTTTAGGTCCATGTAGTTTTGTATCCTATGAGGGCCTTTTAAATCTTCTATATTTTTAATTTCTCCCCTTTTTGAGTATTTCCGTTCGCGACAT
>CM034147.1:799094338-799182486 GCA_019776745.2 Taxus chinensis | reverse complement strand
TTTTGCCACGCCCGGTGGGAGCTTAGAGGTCTTTCCCTTCATCTTTTGCAGGTTGATGTGTTCCTATGAAGATTTCAGCCTTTGGAGGCACTTGCAAACACATCTGGTGACTCCATCTGGTCAACAACCATCTCTGAAGTTGCAGACCTTCCTTTCCATTCATTTTTCATTCATTTTCCATTCATCCTTCTTTCCATCTCTTTCATTCTTCCTCATTCTTTGAAGTTGTGCAATCATGACTTCATTTCCATCATGGATTTCATATCAACAACAGCAGTATATTCCACCTCCAACAGGTTTTACAAATCCTCCAGATCAGCATGCATATTCATATGAACAGCAATGCCAAAGTCAGTTTGGCTATGGAGCTTTCGAAGAGCAAGAGTATGCATATAATGAAGACAATCAGATGCAAGATGCTGGTCTGTTGGAGAAAATCCAAAAGATGGAGGTAAACATAGTGCAGTCCAGGGCTCAGGCACAGATGGAAGCTTTTGGAATCAGTTATGGAGCACCCTGTCCATGGGTGGGACCTTTTCCAAGGCATTATAGCCCTCAGGAGAAGCTTGACTTCATGATTGCAACGCGGCCTTTGCTTGCAAAGTGGATTGAAGAAATAGAGGTGTATAAGAGAAGTATTCAGCAACCTTGTCAACGGGTAAGCACACCATCTCATGCCTTTCCTTTTCCTCTTTCCCAATCTGTTTCATTTCAGCAGTGTCAAGTTTCAAACCCTCCATCTGCTGTCCCAAGTGTTGAATCCATTTCTCCACCCCCCAGTCTTCCACCTCATCTCGATTCTTCTTTCCTTTTCCCTTCCAAACAGTCATCCCCTCCATAAGAGCTAACAAAAATACCCCCTCCTCCAAAGAAACAAGAGGTTTCACTGCCTCCACCACCACAAAAAAGTGTAAAATCAGTTGAGTTTCAACCCATTCCTCCTCTTGCATTCTCAATTTCATATGGGGAAGAAGGAATTGAAAAAATCAGTCATCAAGGACAACAAGAAGAGGATCCCAACAGAAAAGAAGTGACAGATGAGTCTGAAGAGTTTGGGCTACTTAGATTTTGGATGACAAATATCCCCTTGATGGTTAAGCCTACAGAAGAGGCTGAGGTTGAACAAGTGGTGGTGAGGACTGATTTTGTTGAAGCAGAAGAAGAAGATCTTGTAGTCCCAACTTGTCCTCTAGAGTAGCAAATTGAAGAGTTTGACTTGACAAACTTCATGCTGGAGGAAGGAGTTCAACCAAGAGCAAGATTGCCTTCAAACATTGGAGGAAGGAGAAGCTACTCCAAATCCAAAAAAAGAGGAGCACAATCCTAGCTGTGGAGAAGAAAAATGTAGATCCAAAGGGCTTTGAGCACAAAGCAGGTTAACAGGAGAACCTTCAGTTCTTCTTTCCACTTCATCTCTCTCAAGTTCTAGCACTGAAAAGGAGTTTGATCTTTCAAACTCAATATTGGAGAGTGAAGGAAACCATGGTGGTCAAGTTGCAGATCAAGAGGACACCATGGAGGAAGTTGAACACGAGCAGCAGGACAGTAATGAGGCAGTTTACTTGTCAGATTTGGAGGACTGTTTTGATGGAGAAGAGCTGGTTGAGCTTTCACCTTTCTCTCTTTCATCATCCACATTCCAAACACCAGAGCTTGCTGCCATGAAGGAGAGCTTTCATTTGCAGCAGCCTGCATCTTACAGCAGCTCTTTGGGATCAAGATTGGAATATTTTTATCTTCCATGTTATTCATTGGAGGAAGAGAAAGGACAGAAGAATTTCACCATTTCTTCCACACCATCCATTCAAGAGGGTCTACAAGAAGACTCCATTCTTGGAGTTGAAAATCAGAGCTATGGGCATATCAAACAGATCAGACCTTGCCCAATCAGGTATTTGGCTTCATTGGAGCCAAAGGAGAAGCCACAACCAGTCATGCTTGCTTCTGAGCATGAGGATGAGCTATAAAGTACCAAGGATCAACTGCCATACCTCTCCAATCCAAATGCAGAGAAACTAAAAGAGGTATTGGATTTTTCAGTTGATACCTTGATGATTTGGATAGAAGACCAGCTTTTTGTTGATTTTCCATCCATCTAAAATAGCCATGATCAGGGCCAAATCAATGGCATGGCTGCCAATTTTTGAAGAAAGGAAGCTATTTCTCACAACCAGTTGCAGGGTTTCTTTAGCTTGTCTTTGCTTCCAGCTAGAGTAGAGTAGGTAGATTTGCTTTCAGTAGAAGAAGTGCTCGTGCACACTCTGCATGTTCCATTTTGGGGCATGTATGATTTTTCAGTTTTGTACATAGTTTTGGTGTTGTTGGTTTTTCTCTTGCACAGTTCATTTCAATGGCATCTTGGTGAAGACACTCTAGGTTCAATGGGTTTCCAAGTGGCTCAGAGGGAGGTTTTCAGAGTTCATATCAGTTGCAGGTTACAACTCATGACTCCATGCTCAATGGATGCTTCAGGCTACTGATCATTCATCTAGCAGGTAGATGACCCCCGCTGAGTCGCCAAACTGTTCTCAAAATTTCACCCCCCCTGGGTAAATTTCAATAACATGCATAAGAATATCTCAGGTCCCGACTGCAAATTGATTGATTCGGGGCCAAAATTCATGTTTCCAGGGTCCCCTCAGATTTTTTCTAACTCCCCTGGTCTGAGAGTTGGAAGGAGAAAGCTTTGAGAAAGTGCGGAAAAAGGTTGCAGAAAGCAAGTAGTTTGGGCCAGGATAAAATTGTGAAAATCCGACCAAGTCCTAGTCCTAGGCACAGGTCGGGACAAATGGGACAAAATTACGCGAACCGGCCGGCTCGGCCGAAATGAGTCACAGGCAGCCCACTAAGCATTTGGGACAAGTGGGAAAAAAGTACGCGGTGGGCGCGAAAAGCCAGATCCGGCCGAAAGAGGAAGAAAAATTGGCTAAGTGTTGCTCAGGACGTTTGGGACAAAAAGGCGTGAAATGGCCGAACCGGCCGAAAAGATTCAAGTCAGTCCGAAGCAAAGTGAGACAAGCGGGCCAAAAATGCCCGAACCAGCCGAATCAGCCGAAATGAGTCCAGTCAGGGTCCAAAATCAAAGTGGGACATCTAGGACAAATGGATTCCTGAAATGCCCGAATCGGCTGAAATGAGTCCAGAGGGTCCAAAATCAAATGGGACATATGGGACAAATGGACGCAAAATGCCCGAACCGGCTCGAAATAAGCACAAAGGGCCCAAAATCAAATGGGACATCTGGGACAAATGGAAGTGAAGTACGCGAAGGATCTGAAGGAGCCGAAGACTAATTAGAAACTGCCACGTGTCCTCACAGGAGAAAAATTCAAAAGGTCAAAAGGGGCGAGTTATCGAGCGCTAAACCGAACCAATGAAATGGCGCCACGTATCCAAGTTTAAGGGGCCCACAAGCAATTTCAAAAGGAAAGCCTGCGAAAGATGGAGGAGAGATAATTGCTCGTCCAATCAGCACGTGCCACGTGTCGTCTAGATGGTGAAGAGAGGGAAAACATTTTAAAATTCATTTTGATCTATTCCGTGCCCTAAATCTTCAGATCGCCATATCTTTTGATCCAGAGCTTGGATTTCCACGTTCTTTATATCAACGGAAAGCTGTTGAGATTCTCTACATGATTCTGGGATCAATCTCGAGTTTTGGTGTAGTTTGGAGAGAGAAAATTGAGAAACAGTTCTGACGTGTGGTAATGGCTAGAAGTGAACTTTCAACAACCCGTTTTAATGCTAATGGGTCGCATTCTACTTCTGCACGGCCAGAAGTGACATTTTAGTGGCCAAATTAATACAAATGGGTCACATTCTCCTCCGAAATCACTCAAAGTGACAGGGTATGGGTTGGTAAGATCCTCCATGCTGATTTAATGCATCTGCAGTCAATGAGGAATGGGCTTGCACGTTTTCTGATGTTTTCTGTCCCCTGGGCTCGACCCATGCAATGTAAAAGCCAGATTTGGCTCATGTTTTTAAAAAAAAAATGATGTTGTTCATTCTTTCTGCTTGGCCATCCCTTCTTTTCTTCTCTAGGGTTGAAAATGGAGTTCGAGACCTCCTCCCTTTCTCTGTAAAGGCGTTCCTTGCCTTTTACCATTAATGGAATGATGTTCTGTGCAAACCTTTAGAGCAACAAAACGTGTTTTGTGATGCATATGTCCATCCTCTCTCGTTTTTGCTTGTCTTCTTCTTGCCTCTCTTCATTTGCAGGTGTCTGTGCATGTTTGAAATGTTCATTATAGGTTCGGAGATATGTTCATGGAGTTTTGGGACATTTTCTGTGTGAAATCTATCCTTGGGTTTATGATGCTTCTGTCCATACCTTCCCAATGGCTCACCTCTCTTCGTCCCATGGCAGTTTTGATAGATGTTCAACATTCTCCTTCTCTGGTGTATCACCGTTTTAGTGTAGGCTTTTACTGTTTTTTCCTTCTCTCTCTCTCTCTGTCTCCTTGGCACGGTTAGATTAGGATTAGATTAGCTTTCTTACACTGGAATAGCCTATGGCAGGTAGTTTAGGAGCAGGAACCAGCCTTCTCTGGAGATTCCTTTCTCGGTTTCTGCAGGTCCCACACCTGGAGAAAGGATTCAATATTATGCAATCACACTGGATGCCTAGTATGATCAACCTAGAAATCTGAGTTGCAACCAGGGGTGCTGTGATTTTACATCTAACAGTAATTTCACATAGATTGATTATCCCTTAGACGCTGAGCAATCTATCACAGATTATTGCTAGGAATCATTAGAGACAAGTAGATCTAATGTTTCATGCGCCGTGTTAAGTAGCCAATTCCAAGCCCCCCAATGAAACTTTCTCTTAATATGTTCACTCATAATCATGGATTACCAAATGGATAGCACCCTCAATGAGGAGGAAGAGTCAATGATCATCTACTTTATTGTGGACCCTTTTGTAGCCTGTTGATTGTGGAGCTAAGATGGAGATGTCCTGTCCTTGTAAAGTTATTATAGAAGACCTTGAAGAGACCAATCAACATATCACATTATTAATTTTATAAGAACCTAGAGATAAATCAACGAGTATGTACCACACCTAGATTATGGAGATATTTTCTAAAGCAAGGTTACAGGTATCACTAAATACACATGAAAACCTTATTAATCTCTGTATGTTTTGGTAATAAGAAATTATGCCTCTTTACACACATAGGACAAACAGGGGTGGTATGCGTAAGATTTTAAGAGTGTTTCTTAAATGAAGTTTTGGTGGGAGGTGACGTAGGATGACCACCAAGCATTCAACTAGATGATTTGGGTAAATATTTACTAAAAAAACATTGACAGGCCTAATCAACAGAATGCTATCAGATACAAGAGGGTAATCACTATTACTTTACGCCAGAAGATGTGGCCTCTGAATGGAGGCCCAGATTTAGAACATTTTCAAAAGCAAAGGGCTTATAAGTCATCCAGAAATGAAGGCTCAGATTAGAAAAACATAGATTTAACATTATCAACCTTTGTTTTATCATGCCTAAGATAAAATTCAAAAAGACTACACAAAGCAATCCATAAGTGTCATCGACATCACCCAATACTAAGTAGATTATTAAATGTTTTAATTTCACTAACAAATTTAAATCTCTTCTGATAAAGGGTAAATCTATAAATGTGTCATCGAAGCAAAACGAGTACACTTATTTATACAGATTACTTGTGTGCACTTCATAATCTAGCCATAATTACCAATGTAAGATTGCATTGGGAACTAATGAAACTTTCTATAATGCAGACATTCAAAAACATGATAGAACTAGCATGCCATCAATTTAGTATCCCATCAAATCAACACAATATTACACTCAAACCTGGATTAAATTCATCAGCAAAGGAAAGTTTATATGAACAATCTCAAATCTTTTCAATGGCCGTACACCATGACAAAACACCTCTGAAATGATGAAATTTGAATACAAAAGAAATAAACATATTGTTGGTACCCAAATTAATTCTCCCTCAGAAGCTAAGCAACATCACAATTTTGACAGGAAGCTTAGAGGCAAGCAGAGCACATTATGTGTCGGTTTGTAGTCAGGGAGGGAATGCAACTTGCTCTTTGTTCCTCAGATGTGGAGAAATGGGTAGCACCCTTAATGGGGATTTGATCTATCCTATCTAATTTTTGGTTGTTCCTTTCAACCAGGGTGAGAGGACCCTTTTGTAGCCTATTGTTTGTGGAGAAGATTGAGATATTCTTCTTTATAGAGTTATTAGAAAGACCTTGAAGAAACTATGATCAATACAACAAAAATCTAACTCTCACGAGTTGTCACCTAGATAGTGGAGATATTTCCTAAACAAGGTTCATGCTACTGAAGAAAAATGAAAACTTGATTACTTCTGCATGTTTTGGTTAACAAAAATTATGCATTTGTGCACACAGAGGACAAACAGGGATAGTATGGGTATGATTGGTTGTTTTTAAAATTAATTTTGGTGGGAGGTGAGGCAGAGTGGATTTTGACTCACCAGATCTTTGAGAGATTTTAAAAAATTGAATGCTTGACCAACAGAATGCTTCAAAACAGACTAGAATGTTCCTTTAACCAGAAGGGGGGCACTTCAATAGAGGCCCATATCAACATATTTTCACACAAACTTTAAGGATCCAAAATGAAGGCTCAAATTGATTTTTTTTTTGAATTAAACACTATCAGCCTCTATTTTATCATGCCTAATATACCCTCAAAGGCTAAAAAAAAATCTTAATCATCATGCTAGGAGTACAATGATTTAAAAATCATTTATTTCACTATCAAATGAAATCTCTTTTGATAAATGAAATTGCAAGTTCCACCAAACTATCACAAAGATAAGATCTTGTGTGATTCACAGAGCTTTCAATGTAAGATTGCAATGGGAATAAGAAACTGTTTGCAGACATTCAGAAATGAAGCATACACGATTTTGCTCAAAGTAAAACACAGATTTACTCAAATTTGACTAAATTTATTAGCAGGGGAAAGTTTCTAGAACCATCTCAGACCTTGTCAATTGCTGTACACTCGCAACCACCTTAACATGATGAAATTTAACACAAAATAAATAAACAGGTTCCTCAGATAGTCTCTTAGAAAAGATGGGCTCTGTCAAAAGATTTTTCCTCTCAGGGGTTAGCTCTTGACCTATAACACTCCAACCTTCTAACCATTTGCATGAAAAATTCATGTAATTTATAATATTATCACTTATAACATAGTTTTTCCCACAAATCCAGAAACAATCACAGGACCATTGCGTGTTGTGACCTCCTAAGTTGAAGCAGATATGCAAAAAAGTGTCTAGGTTTGGGAGAAGGAAAATCTCTCCAAATATTTCCAGCATTCATTTCTTCACCTGGTAAGTCATTCTTCATCTCGCGTGCCAACTACTTCCTCCTCCATTCTGTCAAATCTGGTTCTTTGCATGCCAAAGAAGGAAAAACTGGGAAATCAGATTGAGGCCAATAATTAGAGCACATATTAATGGAAAAAGATGTTTTCAGAAATTTTCCCACCAAACCAAGATATCAACAGGTCTCTCACGTGCCAAGGAAAGAAAAATAGGTCAAATCCATTAGTCACATTACATCTTTAATGGTGAATGACATTTTCAAACCTTCCCCACCAAATTAGGCTACCAGATTAATGTTCCTCTTCATTTGGCATGCAGGAGACTCCAAGAAATGATTAAAAACCATAAGAATACGCATCCCCAGGAGCCTTGGAGAAAAATGGACTCTTTTAGGAAAATCATATACAGTCGCATAGTTTTCGTTGATCTTTCTTTTGAATTTGGACCATCCACATGGGAGATCCGAGTCAAAGATGGGCCTGGGGGTTCCTTTCAAATTTTTACGCCTTTTGGAAAAAATGCAAAATTTATCAATTTTGCTCCCCCTCCTCCTTTGAAAAGTGGGCCTGACATGTGTCCCAATGTGGATCCCAAAGGAACTGCAGCTAAAAATTCTATGCAATTCACCTCCTTTTTGGAAAAGGGAAATTTCTCTAGGTTTTCCCTGCAGCTCGTCAACCTTCCTCTTTTAACTTGTGATGTGGGTCCTAGTGGAACCATGCTTCCTTTTACACTTTTAACTCCTTTCTCCACAAAAGGAAAATTTTCAAAATTTTCCCCAAAAATTTGCACACTCTCCACCGTTGACTAGAGCAAATTTTGACTATTCTCTATCGGGATTGCAGGTCATTTTGATTATTTTAACCTCTTTTAAACAAGGAGAAAAAATACAAGTTGCCCCCGATGGCCCGCCTCCACACCTCTTGAATTTTCAAACTTCCACGTGTCTCAATGGTGCATCTTGAGATGGTCCCAAGAAGTAGAGACCCTGAATGAGCATGGGTTCACCACGTGTCCCAGTTTAGAAAATCCTGCTAAAAATCTTGAGAGTACAGTGGAAAGCGCCATGTGTCCAAGGTCCGAGATGGTCTTCTTTAGCTATTGAAAAGTCTAAGCAAAAAGAAGAGCGAGTGGAAGCCTCCAAGTGTCCTCCTAGCGCTTCTTCAAAACAAAACTTAAAGGCCGGTCCCCAAACATGTGCGGTCCCTCCACGTGTCTTTATGGCACAAATTTAATATGGTCCCAAAAATGGAGACCCCGAATGAGCATGGGCTTGCCACGTGTCCTCTAGCCTTAGAAAATTTCTTTAAAAGTTTAAGTCCCTAGCAGAGCTGGCAGAAACCTCCACCTATCCCTCTATTGAAATTGTTAAGGTGGGACCCTGAGACAGATCTTCAAATGAGCGCTAGCCCACCATGTGTCGACAGCCCGCCAAAAATGTATTAGTTGTATGAAAAAAATTTCTAAGTCTAGGCGAGGCAGTGGAATACTTCACGTGTCCTCCCGGCGTAACTCCAAGGCCAAACAAAAAGGTGAGTCCTCAAATGAGTGTTGTTCCTCCACATGGACAAGTTCTGGGTTAAAAATTTCCACAAAGTTTTTAGAGTGCCCCGCTGAGCCGTGTCCAATCAAAAAGGGCCACGTTTCAACTAATGCAGAGATTTAAAATTTGATGGGAGAAACACACCTGTCAAGCCGTAAAAATGTAGGGAAACCACTATTTGAGCCCAGATATGAAAATTTCTTTAAGGAAAGAGCATTTGGAAATGTTGCAAGGTTCACACATGACCCTCTCGAGCTATACCTATTCACATTTGTTTCAAGTACCTGGGACAAAACGATAGGGACAACAACACATGACTGTGGAAAATGGAAGGGAAGGAATAGCTTGAGTTTTACACCCAATTGATAGAAACCTTTCAGTTGGATAGGGGAACAAATCAAAAAATTTAGGGATTTTAAGAGACCTTCAAGAAAGGAGGAACCAATCATGGCAACCAAGTGGTAAATAGAGCCTTCAGGTACTGACACGGGGAGACAAAAAATGTTAGAGAGGCCACAAACTGAGGGATTTTAATGGCAAATGGGGCGAGCCTAATTCGAGCACCAACATCAGCTTTGACTCAAGGATGGGCACTCCCTATGAGATCCATAAGAACCAAATAATAGACCAAGTGCAAAAAACATCCATTGGGAAAAAGAGTCAGCTTGCAAAGCAGAAAACTAGAACCATCTCTTAAAAATGAACCGAGGAACCAATAAAACCAGGTCACCGAGGACCAAAACGAGCAAAAACAAAAAAGATAGAAAGGGACCAACAAACTATACACTATAAAAATAATGCTCACCTTGATTTGGGGGAATCAATCCAAGAAAATGTTTCAAGTGCCTACCATTAACAGGAAATTCAAGCAACTCACCATCCAAATATTTCAAGAAGAAGGTATGTTCACCAATCTAGATGTCAATGGAGTAAGGGCCCATCCACAATGCATCAAATTTACCATGCTTACCCTTGTCTTCATGTCTACTATCCCATCAATAGCATAGGGTCTCCAATGTTCAAAGCTCTTGGAGTGACCTTCTTGTTAAATAGCTTCTTCAATTTTTCTTTGAACGTCACATGCCTTTGGTGAGATGCTCTCCTTTCTTCATCAAGTTCGACAATCTGGTTAATGCGAGCCTCATATGGACTAACCTCTTGATCTTCCAGTTGTTGAATGAACTGATATGAGGATAATTTCATATGCATGGGCAACAGAGCTTGAGTACCATATACCAATTCAAATGGACTTTTTCCAGTGGCTCTTTTAACAGTAATTCTATCAACCCAAACAACGAACTTCAACTGCTCACCCCATTTCCTTTTGTTTAGCTCCAAGGTTCTCCTGATGATTTTGAATAAATTTTTATTGCTGGAATTTGCTTGTCCATTACCTTGGGGGTTGTAGTTGGAGGCATATGTCATATTGATCCCATATTCTTTACACATTGCCACCAAAGGTTTAGCTTTGAAGCTCATGGCATTGTCAACAACAATTTTAATTGGCACTCCAAACCTGCAGATGATATGGTTCAACATGAAGTCCATGAAAATTTGGTATGTTTCCTCTCTTGGTGGGGATTGCCTCCACCCACTTGGTGAAGTAATCAGTGGCTACAAAAATCCACTTATGGCTAGCACTTGAAGTGTCTAAAATCTCACTAATGAAATCCATTCCCCATTGCTTGAACAAAGCTTCAATTGATACAAGCTACAAAGGAAGGGAGCTTGGAAGCTTTCATTCTTCAAGATAAATGCTAGCAACTCTCACATCTTCTAACCAACAAAGTTGTGGCTTTGAAAAGAGTTGGCCACTAATAACCAGCCCTCAAGATCTTGTGTGTCGTGACTCTTCCAATAAAATTCCCCCCAGCAAACTCCTCCATGGAGATCAACAATTACCTTGGGGGCTTCATCCTTATTAATGTCCACCTTAAGATGACTCCCTCAGGGTTCTTCCAAGCTAACCCAAAATCAAGTAATTACATATTTCTGGGAAGCCAACATAAGAGCTCTTTTCTGATTTTTACTCAAATACTCAGGATAGTATAAATGTCTGAGATAAAAAATTATATCCTTGTACCATTCAGAACTCACCAACATTTCAAGGACATCCACTCTTCCTTCTTCTACCTCATTCACCTCAATAGTTTTCAGAGTTTGCTCTCATCCATAAGCTTAGCTAAGCCCAAACCTCTTACCAATTTCATGGTTTGGATATCCATGTCATATGCCTACAACTTGTTCACCCATCTGCATCTTTTTCTTGAGACCTCCATCTCTAATAACACATATTTTACCATGGTTTGGGGAACATAAGAAAGATAATTTTGGAGCTCAAAATATAAGGTCTGAAAACCTTTGTTTCTTTTACCAAGGAAAATGCTTGTTTCTCCATAATAGTGTATTTCAGCTCATCCCCTTGCACTGCCTTACTGAAAAAATCAATTGGCCTCTCAGCCCCCTCATCATCCTTCTGTAACAATATAGATGCAATAGTGCTCTCCAAAACAAAAGAGAATATTTGAAAAGGCCTCTTATAATCTGGAGCTGCCAAAATAGGGGCATGCTTTAATGCTTCTTTGATCCCATTGAAAGCCTGAATGGTAAGCCTCTTCCCATTTGATTACTTGGTCCTTCTTTAGCATGGAAGTAATTGGAATGGTCAACTCAACAAAGTTTGATATGAATCTTCTGATAAAATTTATTTTCCCAAAGAAGGATTGAATCCCTTTCTTGGTTCTTAGAATTAGGACCTTGCTGATGGCCTCTACCCTCTCAGGAATCAATCATGACACCATCCTTTGATACAATGTGACCAAGCAACTTGGCCTTTTGCACTCTGAAATGGCACTTCTTTGGATTGAGTGAAATTTCATACTCTCTGCATCTTATCAGCATCTTTTCTAAATGTTGCAAGTGAATCACTGTCTCCTTCCTGGAGAAAACAATCACATCATCTTGATACACAATGATGAAGTCATTTATATATCCTAGAGAATGCTACATCCATTGCTCTCTGAAAAATGTAGCTCCAACATTCATCAAGCCAAAACAACATCCTCACATACAAATAAGTACCCCATGGAGTAGTGAAAGACTATTTTGATTCTCTTTGATTCCTTCACAACTACCTGGTTATACCTAGAGAAACCATCCAAAGTAGAAAGCAGCTCAGAACCAGTCACTAATTATGCAGCATGTTATCCATGTTTGGTAAAGGATAATTATCCTTCATTGATGCTCTATTCAGATTTATGAAATTCATGCACAACTTGATATCACCATTCTTTTTTTCTAACTGGCACTAAGTTCGCAACCCAAGAAGAATACCTTGTTGGATAAATGATCCCTCCATCTCTTAGATTTTTTAACTCATCTTGCATCTTCACAGAGAGGAGTGGATTAACCAGCACTATGCTTTTTTCTGAATGGTATTGCATTAGGCTCCAGAGGAATTTCATGCTGAAATAGATCCTCTCTGTATGCCTTCAACTCTGAATAAGACCAAGCCAAGAAATCTTAATACATCTTCAACAACTGGACATAAGGACTATTTCTCCTCCTTGTTCCGATTTCTTCCCAACCACATCTTCCTTGGTTTCTCCTCTGTAACCCAGGTCATTCTCTTCAATATCCCTTGAGGCTGATATATGCCTGTTAATAATGCAATCAACATTATCAAAGTTTGATTCAAGAGCAACCAATCCTCTAGGGATGGTATTAGTTTTTAGTTGAATGATATCCTTTCCAAACAAAGTCTCTTTACCCTCTGCTGCACATACAATTGGCTACCCAATCAATACACTGATCAGAAAATCTCCCTTTGTTCTGCATAAATCTGTTGACCCGAGCATTATCATCAAAAAAATTGCCAATGTTTGATGTTGTCAAGTAACATATGGCCTTGTTAACACTTCAACATCATATTCACAATATGGGGGACATTGCATAACTATCAAAACAAGATCCCAACACTGCAATATTGTATTCCATAACATTGAACTTCCTGTCATGATGCAAAATATTAAATGAATCAAACATCTCAATCAAGTCCCAGAATGCATGCTTGTACTATTTCATTCTTTGATTCTTTGTAGCAAATAAATTTTCTGATTTGTTTAACAATTAGTTATGAATCTCCCTTAACAATGATTTATTTAACATAGTATTTCCAAGAAATTCTTAAACCTAACAATAATGCTTCATACTCGGCAATGTTGTTGGTACACTCAAAGTTAGGTTTGAAAGAAAAAACAAACTCTTCCAAGCTTGGGGAAATCAGAACTACAACAAGCACCATTTCAAAAATTGGTAGCAAGACTCCATCAAAAAAAGATTCCATGGAGATCCTACTTGTTCAAGATTCTGTACATTGATCCATTTTTTTCTCTTTCCCATAAGTTTTAACCCAATAAAGTTATCGAGCATCAACACTTGTGTACAACACTTCATAAGATGCATTGTTAAGGTCTTCAATGAGGTGCAACATATTCTTTCCCCCATACAACTTGACAAGGCTGCCCCTCAATTGGGAAGGTGGCATATGAACATATCCATTGGAACACTCCCACCAACACTTGCAAGCCCATTTTCTAGACAACAACATACCCCACTTGGCTGGGTAGTCAACAATAACTACATCAAGCTTCAAGTTCCTACCCAGATAGGGTGCAAGTTATACCACCAGAACCTTTCACACATCCCACCACTGGCATCCTCTCTAGAATCCATGGAAATTCACTTCCCATATGCTGTTGTTTCCTTGATATTCAGTTCATTCATAACTTCCAGAGGCATAGCATTGCATGATGCCCCCGAATCAAACATACAGTTGTGTAACAGTCTATTCTTAATGATCAGAGTGGTGAAGAATGGATCCACATTTAGCTGAGAATATACCAGGGATGTTCCCAAATAAACCTCAGGTGGTTCACCTAGCTCTTCTAATGCTGATGGTGCTTTTAGTTCTTCAATGATTGGAGGAGTCTCCACAATGTTGACATTTCTGCCTAGGGTACTCTTCTCTTCCTTCAATCCAAAATAATCCAATGCCCTCTTCTTGTGCTCAGGAATCCTAAGAAACTCAACAATTGGAACACTAACTTTGATTTGACTCAAAACTTGGGTGATGTAATATGGAGTAGATTTTGGCAAGGATTGAAAGGGAGATTGACAGACTCATCAGACAACATGGGGTTTTTGACAGTTTGGGCATGAGGATAAGCATGAATCTTGTTTGGGACAGCAAGGCCTTTGAAGGGTTTATCTTTCTTAGAAATATCTTTAGGAATAGTTGAAAGAAATGGAGCTTTAGGTTTGGCTTGAGGCCCTGCTCCTTTGACAACTCTACTCCTAGTATTATAATCCTTCTATTGAGCAACAACAACGTTCATCAATATCTACCTATCTTCCTCAGATGGGATTACTCCATCATACTTATTTATCATTAAATCTCTTAAATATTCAAAGTCATTATTGGGCAATTCAAAAGATCGTACGGTATCTATTTCCAAAGCATGAGAGGGAGGAAGAGGAGGTACCTAGTGAATGCAATCCAAAAAATCAGTAGCAGTTCTAAAACTTATTACCTGATTTGAAGTCGCTCCTTGTTGTGTGCTTGTAGAGCATTCCATCATGCATGCATCATCATCTATGTTATCATCATCAGCTTCTTCTTATTCTATCTTATCTACTTCACATGGATCATGGGGCATGAAACACCTGTCACACCAATCAATTACATCTGTTTGTTCAAAAACATCAACTCTAGCAGTCAGATGATCAGCAACCATTCGGTTTTCCCTAGATTGGGGATGCCAATTTGTAAATCTCATGGGTCCATTGCCTCCGTTATTTCCTCCGTAATCAGATCTTGACTGTTCCATTTCTAGGATTGATGGTTGGGAAAACAAAAAATATCTTAGCCTTGTTACGGATGCTAACCTTGTGAACTCTACCCATTCCTTGCTATACCCCCAACTCGACCCTCAGCACGACCCACTCTAAACCTTTTGTATGAGATGTCTTTTACAACCCCTCCTTACTTTATCTTGAGGGGCTTGACGAACACCCTAGACCGAACCAGTCCACACCACACCCATGTGCACCTACCCCTCTTAGAAAATTTTTCCAATTTCTTTGATGTTGTTCCTCAATTTTGTAGAGCCATAGGTAAATTCCTATCTCAGATTAGTAGGGTTTTGTCCCTCAAGTAGTAAGAAAATTTCTTATCAAATGCATCAAAATACTTAAACAAAGACAGAGTTCCTCACCATGCCGTAAACCCACGTTACAGCCGGAATCTCATCAATGTTCTTATTAAATCTATCTTAAAATCCTGCACTAACTTGTCAGCCAGGAGGGTTCTTTTGGATATTCTAAAATCTGACAGAAGAAACCTAGGATCCATTCTGTCACCATACTGCAATCTGAATGCATTAGTTTATCTTCAGTCCCAAGAATCAATGGAATTATCTGGTATAGGATGCTTTGGTATCAGTCCTGACATATTCCTCCCAAAGTAGTGGATAAACCAATTTTATATATTTACAGAATTCAAATTAAATCTCAAAGTCCTCCATCATATTGATTAAAGAGGTTTAGATGTTGATCACATAGGTTATACAGGATGTCCTTGGAATTTTGGTGGGGTTTTTCTTACATCTTGATTAAACTGCATTTTTTGGATAACCACACCATCCGCTAAAATTTATAGGACCACAAAGTGTTTTACAAACATGGAGGTCTGGGTGGGGTGATGCGCCATGTTGTTTTGAGGAAGTGGTTCGTAGAAAGAAGGTCCTAGAAGAGATAAAACTAATAAGGGACAGGGAGGGTATTTGAACCTAGGAGTATAAACTTCCAAATGGATGGATATCCCTAAAGGTTCTATGTCGTGGAAACTCTATCAACTTCAAAAAACAGGAGCAGAATGAGAAGAAAAAATTGCAAATTCAAATGAAGGAACCTCTCCGGATGGAGAATTTGATTCCACACAAAGAATACCTAATTCAGAATCACTTGAGGGGAAATCTTCAATGATAGGCGGGATCACTTCATCAACGGATGCCCTCTCTTCTTGACTGTTGAGTCTCCAAATAGTCTCCAAGCTTCTTTCTTCTTCTCTGACTTTGTCTTTCCTAGCTCGGAAATAATATCCTATAGGTAGATCCCTAGTGAAGAAAGATCTTCTTCTTCCTTCTAGATTTGACAAAAATTAGTAATAAATCTCACTTGACACAGGCTAAGAATTAGTAGTGTAAAAAATCATACCAACACAGAGTCACCACTAAGGATTTCCACCTTAGTTGTGGAAAATGTACAAAAAATATATCTGGAGAAGGAAAGTTTATCAACACCAGGGAGCTGGAAATGGAAATGCTTGACCTTCCTGTCTAACCCATATTTATCAATAGAAACTTAGTGCAATAATTGTTAGACGGAAATGGAAATATTACACACAACACTTGTAACGGTGAACACTTCTATAGGCCTGAACACATGATGATGTTGAAATCATGTTTTACACTTAGAGAAAAATAAGAATGTTACCAGGGGCCGGATTATGAACTTTAACCACAATGGTTGTCCCCCAGAAAACAACACCAAAAAAATGGTATTGGTATCCAAATTGAGTCATCCCCTCAGAAAGCTAAGCAACATCATAGTTTTGATAGGAAGCTTAGAGGCAAGCAGAGCACTTGTGTGGTTCATTTTTCCATTGGGAGAGGAATGCTCTTTCTCTTTGTTATTTAGATGTGGAGGAAAGGGTGCACCCCTTAAGAGGATTTGATCTATCCTCACTACTTTATAGTTGTTCCTTTCAACTAGTTTGAGAGACCTTTTCTAGCCTGCTGTTTGTGGAGAAGATTGGAGAATATTCTTCTTTGTAGATTTATAGAAAGACCTTGAGAAGAAAAATATGATCAATACAATAAAAATCTAACTCTCACTACTTGTCACCCTAGATAGTTTGAGATATTTGTAATAAGAAGGTGTTAGGCCACTAAAGAAATCATGAAAACCTTAGTACGGGTAGAAAATTATGATTGGGTTGTTTTAAAATGAATTTTGGTGTTGGGAGTGGTGACGGCAGAGTGGATTTGTGATCTCACCGGATATTTGAGAGGTTTTACACAAAAGGAAGGATTGACCAATAGAATGCTCCAGATAGTTAGAAATGTTCCATTTAACCAGAAGGGGTGCTTCAATGGAGGCACAAATCAACACATTTTCACACATACGTTAAGATCCAAAATGAAAGATCAAATTGGGAAAAATTAGAGAAGAGAATAAATTATAAGGGACAAGGGGTATTTGAACATAGGAGTATAACTTCCAAAATGGATATCCCCTAAGGTTCTATCTCTTGGAAAACTCTATCAAAATTCAAAAAACAACAGGAGCAGAATGAGAAGTAAACTTTGCAAATTCAAATGAAGCCCCTCTCCAGATGGAGAATGTTGATTTCCACAAAAAGACTACCTAATTCAGAATCACTTGAATGGAAATCTTCAATGATAGGCTGATCCACTTTCATCAACCAAAGACCTCTCTTCTTGACTATTGATCTCCAACAACTCTCCAACCTCTTCTTTCTTCTGAAGTTTGTTTTTTCCTAGCTCTGGAAATATTCCTAGTAGGATCCCTAGTGAAGAAAGATCTTCTTCCTTCCAAATTTGAAAATATTAGTAACAAAAATATCACTTGACACAGGGCTAATACATGGTACTTCGAAAAAATCATACCAACATAGAGTCACCACTAAGGATTTCCACCTTAGTTGTGTAAATGTACTAAAAAATATGATCTGTCAAATGTTTATCACACCAGGAGTTGGAAAGAAAGGAAATGCTTGACCTTCCTGTTATCAAAATTCACAATCCGCAAGGTAACTTTGACAACGTGCATCAAATTCTTAAGTCTTTTAGTCTCCTCAGGCAAATAGTTGAGTCAGGGCAAAAAATTCATGTTTCTAGAGTCCCCTCATATTTGTCCTAACTCCCCTTGTCCAAGAGGAACGAGAGTAAGTTCTGAGAAAATGTAAAAAAAAAAAAAGGGTTCAAAAGGCAAATATGTCGATCCAGGAAAAATCATGAAAATTTGGCTAAGGTCTTGCTCAAGGTCGCCTCTTGGACGTGTGGGACAGAAAAGCGAAACGGCCGAACCGGGTGAAATCAGCACAAACAATCTGAAACACAGTGGGGACAAATGGGACAAAAGTAACGCGGCTGGGCGCGAAATGCTAGGTTCGACAGAGGAAAAAATTTGACTAACTGCTGAGAGGGACAGTCTGGGACGTTTTGGGTCAAAAATACCCCGAATCAGCCGGTTCTGCCGAAATCAGTCAAGGCAGTCCAGAACAAAGTGGGATCCAAGTGGAACAAATGGGACCCGAACCGTCCCGGTTCGGCCGAAATCGGGAAACAAATGGTCCGAAAGCAAATGGGACATTTGGGCCAAAAAATGTGCGAACCGACCGACCGGGTGAAAGAAATCGAAGCAGCCAGCCTCAAGGTCGCCTATTGGACGCATGGGACAAAAAGGTGCGAACCGGCCGGTTCGGGTGAAATCAGCACACACAAAGAGCACTGACCAAATGGGACATAGGGACGCATGGACGTGGTGGAAAAGCAAAGGAGCCCAAGGACCAATCAAATCATGACACGTTGCACAGAAGGAAAAGTCAACGTTTGGTTTTAGTCCGGAAACTTCAAACGGCCATAAATTTGACGTCTCCGAGCTCGATTTTTGATTTAAAATTGGACTTCTGGAACGGGCACGACGTCATCTACGCCACAGAAATCTATATTCTTAATTTTAACAGGGTAGATAATGTAAATAAAGGAAATGTGTTCGGCTCCGTCGTTACAATGCTTTCCCGTCAAAAATGGACAGAAAACGCTCAGGGCCCAAACAAAAAGAGCTTGGCCTGCACTCAGAAGGACATAACTTTTGATTTCTCAAAGAAATCACACAAAATTGGTACCGTTGGGGAATCGTGTTTCCCGAGCCCGAATGCACAAAAATCAAGAAATTCTGGATTGTCATAAATTGATTGATTTGTAAGGAAAACGTGGCCGGGTTCAGAACGTGTTTTATTGGTAGTGGGAGTGGGAGTGCATTTTAATAGGCATGGTCATCATTATTCTCTGCTGCGCACTGGGTAGTATGGGGAGCCATTTTGCAAGTAATGGAAAACCATAACTCAATTTAAGGCCTCTTACAGGTGGTTGAAGGATGAGGATTTTGGGATTCCAGTTCCCTTCTCGTTTCATTCTCTTTTTGTCTATAAATTGGAGGTTGATTGGGCTAATTGTAAGGGGAGGAGTTTTTGGGCGGTAACAGAGCTTGTCAAAATTGTTTGTGAAGCCAGTGTGTTCTGTTGCAGGCACCTTGAGTGGAATCCTTGCATGGTGATCCAGGCCCGTATCTTGTAATAGATTGAATTGTGCATATAATTGAAGCAATAAAATAGCAGTTTGTGGATGCTATATATTCCCCTGCTGTGTTTCCTTGCATTTATTCTGCCCCTTTGATCTTTTACAAGTAATGGTCTATTATATGTTCCAGGAGGAATTCATTATTCATTGTGGTCGCTTGGAATATTGCTGTTGTGGTATTGTTTTGTTAATGCATTGCTGGATTATGGTGAAACTGTCATCACTCTTATAGGGTACACTTGCTTATGTTATTTCACACACATTGGAGATTACTCTCACATCCTCCATTTTGGTGTATCACCGCTTTGTGTGTAGGATTTCATTTTATTGGCATTCTCTCTCTCTGAGTTCCATTGGAAATTTAGGTTAGAATAGCTAGTTTCTTCTGCATTAGAGTAGATTGTGGCAGCAGGTTTAGAAGAGTAGGTTGAGTAGGAAGTAAAGAACAGTTTCTATGGAGGTCTATATCAAAGAGCAAGTCCCAAAACTGGGAGCTTAGTACCCATGGTATCCAATCACACTGGATGTTAGAGTGATCAAACTAGAAATATGATTCAAATACAGGGGTGCTGTGTGATGATTCGGTGATAACACTTCCTTACACAGATTTATCATGAAACTTAGTGAAATAATTGTAGAATTGGAATATTACACACAACACTTGTTAACTTTGAACACCTTATAGGCCTGAACACAGGATGAGTTGCAATGAAAATGTTTAACCACTTAGAGCAATAAGAAATGTTTACGAGGGGCCTGATTATGAACTTTAACCAAAATTTGTTACCCATAAACGAATCCACAGGAAGTTTGGTACCCACCCAAAATGATCTCCTCAGAAAGCTAGCAACATCATAGTTTTGATGAGGAGCTTAGAGGCAAAGCAGGAGCACCTTGTGTTGTCATTTTTACATTGGGGAGGGAAGCATCTTGTTCTTTGGTAGTCAGACTGTGGTGAAAAGGGTGGCACCCTTAAGAGGATGTTGATCTATCCTCACTACTTTATGTTTGTGCCTTCCACTAAGGGTGGAGAGGACCCTTTGTCTAGCCTATTTTTGTGGAGAATATTGGAGATATTCTTCTTGTAGATTATTAGAAGACCTTGAAGAAATATGATCAATACAATAAAAATCTACTCAGCATGACTTGTCACCCTATATAGTGGAGATATTTTCTGAAAAAGGTTCAGGCAGGCCACTAAGAAATTAAAACCTTAGTAACGGGTAGAAATTATGCTTATTGTTTTAAAATGAATTTTGGTGGGATGTGAGGCAGAGTGGATTTTGACTCCTGCCGGATATTGGAGAGGTTTTAAAAATGGAAGGATTGACCAATAGAATGTCTCTAGAATATGTTAAATGCTCCATTAACCAGAAGGGGGTCTTCAATGGAGGCACCAATGAACAACGTTTTTTTTTTCACACCAACTTTAAGGATCCAAAAATGAAGGATCAAATTGGAAAACTTAATTAAACACTATCAGCATTTTTTTTTTATCATGCCTAAGAATACCCTCAAAGATAAAAACAATCTTAATCGACATGCTAAGAGTAAAGTGATTTTAGCTCATTATTTCATCTATTAAATAAAGCTCTTCTGATAAATGAAATGTAAGTGCCACCCAACTATCACAAAGTAAAGACCTTGTGTCATTCACATAGTTTCAATGTCAATTGCAATGGGAACAATTCAAATGTTTGCAGACATTTAGAAATGAAGGCAGACTCGATTTTTGCTCACAGTAAAACCTAGATTTACTCAACTTTGATTAAATTTATCCGCAGGGAAAGTTTTTAGATCAATCTTAGAGCTGATCAATGGTTTGTGCACTTGCAACCACCTTGACATGATGAAATTAAACAAATAATAAACAAGGGTCTCAGATAGTCTCTATAAAAGAGGGCTCTGTCAAAACTTTTCTCTCTTAATTCGCTTAGACCTCTCAACCCTCGAATATTTCAACCATTTCATAATAAACTTATAATTTAAAGCACCATTGCGTGTTACAAACCCTGATCATGAATCTTAGAATCAGATTTAACAAAAGTTTGTTAGGAGTGCAAAGCAAAATCTTTCCAAATATTTCTAGCATTCAATTCAATCACTTAGTCAGTTTTGCTTATCTCGCGTGCCAATACTTCTCCTCCATTCTATCAAATTTGGTTCTTTCTATGCCTATAGGAAGGAAAACAATGGAAATGAGATCGACGCCACTAGTCAAAGCACATCTTAAGGGAAAAATAAATTTACTGATTTTTCCCCACCAAACCAAGATTCAACAGGTCTCTTGCGTACCAAGAAAAGAAAAAATAGGTTCAATCTGAGAGTTAGATTACATCTTAAATAGTGAAAGACGTTTATAAATCTTCCTACAAAACCAGATATCACATTAATATTCCTCTTCATTTGGCTGCAGAGAATCAATCTATGATACCAAAACCATAAGAATATACGCATCAAGGAATTTTGGAGAAAATGGAGGAAAATTAGATCACAGATGCTTAGTTGTCATTGACTTTCTTTTTAATTTGACCATCCACATGGGAGATCGAGTTAAGGATGGGCTAAGGGGTCCCTTTTTAAATTTTACATCTTTTGGAAAAAATGTGAAAATTTCTCAATTTTCTCCGCTCCTCCACCTTTGAAAAATGGGCCTGACATGTGTCCCAATGTGGGTCTGAAAGGAACTACAGCTAAATTCTTTTAGTTCACCTCCTTTTGGAAAAGGGAAAATTTTCCAAGTTTTTCCTGCAGCTCCACCTTTCTGCTTTTAGTTTGTGATGTGGGTCCCAGCAGAACCACGTTTCCTTTTAAACTTTTAACTCCTTTCTCCACAAAAGGAAAATTTTCTAAATTTCTCCTAAAGTTTCACACCTCCACCATTGACTCAAGAAAAGTTTGACTATTTTTTGTTGTGCTTTCGGGTCATTTTCATGATTTTTGTCTTTTAAACAATAAGAGGCAAAAAATCCAAGTTACTCCCGATAGTCTGCCTCCCCACCTATTGGCTTGTAAAACTACCACGCATCTCAATCGTACATCTTGAGATGCTCCCAAGAAGTAGAGACCCTTAATGAGCGCGAGGTCACCATGTATCCCAGTCTTACAAATCCTACTAAAAATCTTGAGATTCCAGTAGAAAGTGCCATGTGTCCAAGGTTCGAGATGGTCTTCTCTGGCCATTGAAAATTCTAAGCAAAAAGCAAAGTGAGCGGAATCCTCCAAGTGTCCTCCTGGCACTTCTTAAAAAAAAAACTCAAAGGATGGTCCCCAAACATGTGCATTCCCTCCATGTGTCTTTATGGTGCACCTTCAAGATGGCCCCAACAACGGAGACCTCGAATGAGCATGGGATTGCCATGTGTCCCGAGCCTTAGAAAATTTCTTTAAAAGTTTAAGTCCCTAGAGAGCTACCTGAAACCTCCACCTGTCCCTCTATCAGAATTGTTAAGGTGGGACCCTAAGATAAATCTTCAAATGAGAGTTAGCCCACCATGTGTCCATGGCCCACTAAAAATATATGAGTTGCATGAATTTTTTTCTAAGTCTGAGGCGAGGCCAGTGAAATCCTCCACGTGTCCTCCCAATGCAACTCCAAGGCCAAACTAAAAGGAAAGTCTTCAAAGTTCACCATTCCTCCACGGTAGACAAGTTTTGAGTTTTAAAACTTTCCATAAAGTTTTAGAGTGCCCCGCTAAGTCACATCCAACCAAAAAGGGCCACATTTCCACTGATGCAAAGATTTAAAATTTGACAGAAGAAACACACCCATCAAGCCATAGAAATGCAGGGAAACCATTGTTTGAGCCCAAAGATGAAATTTTCTTTAAGGATAGGGCATGTGGAAATGTTGTAAGGTTCACACATGACCCTTCGAGCTATATCTATTCACATTTATTGAAGTACTTGGGACAAAATGGCATGGCCAACAACACACGACTTCGGAAAACATAAGGGAAGAAACAACCCGGGTTTTACACCCAATTGAAAGACACCTTGAAATGGATAAAGTAACAAATCAACAAATCCCAAGGATTTTAAGTGACCTTCGATTAACGAGGAACCAATCATGGCAACCAGAGAATTCAGGTACCGACAAAGGGAGACAATAAATGTTGCAGAGGCAAAAAACTGAGGAATTTTAATGCCAAACAGGGCGAGCCTAATTCGATAACCAACATATATTTCAAGAGGAATCACAACTAGTGCTATAAAAACTACCAACTAGATCACACGACATAAATAACTTTATCTCTAGAAGGTTGAGTGACGAAAGAGTCGGTCTAAGATCCTAACACACACAAAGTTCTATCTTCCCAAAAGCATAAGTTGAAGTACCTAAACAGACAATCAAAGAACCTAGGGTGTACCCCCATATGACGAAAGATAACAATACAAACAGTGTAAAACCATCTCATCAACCGATAAGGAGTTACATAACATTTTTTACAATATTTAGCCAAGTGGCTAACAATATAAATGATCTTTGATTCACTAATCAAAATTAAAATCCTATAAATATTGGCAATAAAAGAAAATGGCTAAGTAGCCACATTGCAATCCCTAAAAATATGGAAAAAAATATAAATAGAAAAAGGAGCCTTAGAGCTTCTCAATCAAATTATAAAATAAAATGTTGGTCCTTGATAAAATAACGTAAGTTTACAGATATAAAATATAGAAAATTCTATATCACGTTACTTTCATAGCCCTTCATGGACCCCCATTAGGTGTACTATGTAATGAGCTCTAATCTAAGGATGCATACACAAAACTGGATCAAATGCAACACCAAGACCTAATATCCACTCACCCATATAGGGATTAACTTGACAAAACAATGGCCAACACCAAATCACCTAACCACCGAAGGAAGGGGACATTAAAACAACTAACAACTTCTAATTTCCTCCAACTGTCCCCTGAATGCAACCTCTAGCGCTAATCCACAAGGGTCACACTACAATAATAGCATTTTAAACAAGGAGGAGTCTTAATTGGCTCAACACATCACACGACCAAAAGCAAGAGTTGGGACTCATCAAACAACATCTTTGCGAGGGGAAATCAAGTTCCTGATACACCACAAGTTCTCAATAATATCAATCTAATTCCACATTTTCCGTTAATCCAAGTCGAACAAAATGCCACTAGGCAAGTACAATAATCCAATTTTTTTTATTATTTTATTTTTATTTCAATCATAGAGGTTCAAGTTTTGCTAACTAGTTTTCGGGTTACCATGTTGGCACATGGTCCAAGCGTTGAACCCATGACTCTGATACCAAGTGTAATACCCATATTTTCCCCACTTAACCGTTGTTAGAACCCAAAATTTAATTGACGAAAATTGTGAAATACTTTTTGTAAGGATAAAACATTAGCAAGATTTAATTAAATCTTGATTATAAAATTTTAAACTAGTACATTTTAGTCATAATTTTTTAAAAAACAACTAATTAAAATTTACCCAATCCCCAGTTAGAATTATAGTTTAATTTCTCTTACAAAGAACCAATTTTTTATTTATTTAAATAATCCTCATCTTTCTTTTCTTTACTTAGCCCCATTAATTTCCTTTAAATCTATTTATATAATTAATGACCCCTAATTAAATTCTAAATTTAATCATGTAAGGATAATAATCTTCTAGTTTAGATTTATGTACAATAATATTTTGTTTATTTCATAAAAAGGGGGTCAAGGTTGCACATCTAGGACTAACCCCTTAGGCCCCAGTAAAACATTTACCATACTATTAATTTAAATAATTTCCACCAAAATCCCTCTCACTTAAGTGATGTAAGGTGTATATATAAACAATATATATACACCCATTTATGTAATATGTAGAAACCCTAAATATTTGTTTTATACAAAAATTATATATTAGTTGCAATGAATTAAAATTATATATAGAACCCCACACACACACACACAAATATATATATATATATATATATATATATAATTTTAATTCATTGTAACTAACCCGAAATTCTTGATTGAAGCAAGTATATAAATACAACCATTTTATGTACACATATGCATATATACACTTATATATACGAGGGGCCACGAGAATGCAAAAATAACATAGGCCATGTAAAAGTGAAAAAGGACGCTTGAATTATTAATGGGGTATAACTTTTAAATAATTGAAGGGGGGTTAATAGTCATGGGGGGGAGGGGCGCCGATATATAACATGGGTTGGACGTGGGGTCGATGCCCCTCCCCCTAACCTTATATCTAAAATAGTGGCCACAACCAAAATCTGGCCGCAACCAAAATGTAATTAAAACTCTTTTTTTAAAGCCATTCTTTATAGAAGTAAGCCGCATAATGATTGTTTTTCATTTTAATATTAATCTTAATTACAAGAAAAGGTGTATCTATATATATATATATATATATCATACCAACAATTATTATTGAAATTTAAATATGATTTTATCAATTTGAAATTAATAATGTATATTATTAATATATATCTATTATATATTAATAATATTTTTTTTATTGAAATAAGTTTTCCCATAGAAATAGGGGATTCAATAATAATAGACTAATGGGTTAGTGTGTATAGATTTAAATTTATATACATTTGTATAAATGAACAGGCTTATAGTTGTATGAGATGGTGTCTCACGCTTTAAACCAAATAAATTATCAAACTCCAACTCATTTAGATAACATCTAAGAGGGTATAATTAATTTTTATTTATTCATTTACATAGGGAAATTTATATTGCAACAATGGGAGAATTATAGCATAAAATTATTTCTATCTCTTCCTTCTTGCACGTCACTTGAGAAGGAGGTTATAAGACATACTTGAACAACTTTAAATTTTTTTTTTCTTTCACAAAAAACTCTCAATACGAAAATGTTGACCGTAAATTTTAACCTATTGTTGCGAGTGGGTTGTACAAAAAAATTATTCCATAATTTTTCTAATATGACCTATGTTTGTCTTGTGTTTCGCGCGGGTATATTTGTGGGCGTTACAATCATGCTTAGGGAGAGGATCATTAAAGATTTTGAGTTTTTTGTTCTCATTGACCGGTGTAGATGTTGAAGGCTCGGGGAGCTCGATTGTATTATTGTCGATGAGATCCTAAATAAGATGTCGGAGTTTGTAACATCGATCTGTAGAATGCCCAATGCATTGATGATAGTCACATCTAATTTTTTTGATATAATTGCGTCCTTTAGGTCGAGATGGATCTAGATTAAGTGGAGGAGGAAGCGTAATAAAATTGCTCTCAACAAACTGTGGTAATAGAATATGTAGAGGATAAGGCAATTTTGTGAATGTATGATTTGGAGGTTGTCATTGAAGCTTTTCAATGCAAGTAGAGACACGCATTAATGTTATATTTTTCTTCAGTGGAATGGAATGCAGATGTAAATGATAGCAACAGTTGCTTTGAAAGTAGAGCAGTATGCGTATGCATGCCTAGCTGAGGTTATATTTATTATATGCCCATAGATCAGTAGTTTTCTTTCACGGAGCTTAAGAGTATGACAAGATTGATCCGTCATCATGGAAATGGTGTGACTGAAAGATGTACGCTCTCTGTGTTAAATAGAGTTGATGAATGAATTTTGGAGTGTTGATATCTTAGCAATTGATGATGTGTAGATGTATATTGGTCATGAGAGCATATGGTTGTGAGTAATACCATGAATTTGTAGAATGAGGTCCACTGATATGCTCATTCTAGATACTTGTTTAATTTCATGCAGGTTGAGCATAGGAGATGTTAAAAAGTGTGATGATGTAACTAAGAAAGTGTATATCACGAGATGATCATTGACTATAATGTGTAAATGATGTTACCGAAAGGGGTAGATAGATTGTAGCATACTAACATATATCATAATCTTAGATGCTTCTAGGAATGTAATTTGCTAGGATAAAGTCACGTGATCATATGTAGGATCTAGGCATTGCCACATGAGATTTTGATGTGGTCCATTCGATGCTCTTATAGGGTCACCAGTAGTCGAGTATGTACCATGGGAATCTTAGGAGTGACGTCAGTTTGGGGTAAGTGCATAAGGTGTAGCAAGTAGCGAAAGAAGTGATGAAGAAACAATGTCGTAATCATGTATAGTATGGATGTTACACAGGAAGTATGATGTGCTACAGGGTGACGAATGTGTGAACTTGTAGAGTCCTGATAGTATGCAGAGGTGTAAGATGCGTGAGATTCCAGCAGATAGATACTTGTCATGTGTGAGAAGTGTAAGAAGGTGCATGTGATGTCAAACATGGTTGGTTAATAGTAGGAATTTAGAATAATGGGAACAATGTAGAAATAGCTGTAAGAGCAGAAGTATGGGTGTATGAAGTAACAATAGGCATAAAAGTAGGGATGGATGTAGGAATATTAAGATGGACAAGATTGGTGGCCTCCTCACAAAAAAGTGTATGATGTCAATGGATCTAATATCTTGACAACATCTAGTGCACTACACAGATAATTCATACAGAGAGCTCTTGAAGCTGGCGTATTAAATAAGTTATCCATAAGATTTAACCATGATAAAAAGATAGAAGTAGTACCTAGGAGGAGTCGAAGAAGTTGAGTTCGAGGTGGTGGGATTCACTAAATGGGTAGAGTTGTAATAGGATGCATACAGTGACTAGTTGCACCACATTTATAGATATGATCAAAGTCAAGGCATAAATAAATAACACTAGGAGGATGTTGGGTACATAACTTGACATGAGCAATCAGCTAATGGTAGTAATCATGTTTGAAACCTTAGTGGGTGCAAAGAGAGATTAGAAGACAACAAGTTGATTCATGCACTTGATCCCAGGTGAAGACATTATGGATTGGAGAAGGGAGGTTTTAATCTATTGAGGAACACCACCCAATGATTAAGATTAAATGTAAGCTTATGAGCCTAATCTAAATGCAGGATTACAGTAAATGAATAATGGAGACCTAAGTTGGGCAACAATACACTGCAAGTAAATGTTGAGAAATGAAATTATAAAACCCTAAGTTAAAAGATGGTCACTAACTTTGACTTATGTTAGTCACAATTCCTGTGTGTCGCTGGATTGATCACAAAATTCAACTAGTTAACCTAATAGAGAGGAATGATATCAATAAAAAACCCCAGAAACACATCAAATCCTAAAATGTAGAAAGATGAGGAATGGGGAGTTGGACTAGGTCACCTCGGAGAGGTATAGTGGCACCGGTGTGCACCTTGGTCCTAATTTTAGCGTGCCTAGGTCTACATAAATGTGTAGAAGACCTTCTCTAAGGTGTTATAGTGTGTTGTGCCTGTTATGTCACATTTGATTTATCTGAGGTTTCCCCAATGATCACCAAGGTCTTGTGTAATATGCACTGTAATGAACGAGTGATAACTAGATTGTAGCAACCCTCGTAATGGACATCAAATCTAGATGGAAAAATAAACTATGCCCCTCCTATGCATGGGTCAGACTGCAGATAAGTTCCATCACAATGGTGAACTTATGAGTAAGCAGTGCATTACATCTTAGACCCAATGTAGTTATGTGTGCTGTGTGGAATTATTCCCTTGGATGTTACTCCTTATTTCAGTCACACTTGGATAACAAATGCAAGTAGTTAGATTGTAGAATATAGTAAATGTTTCATATGGCTATCTATTTATATGAACTTCACTTGTTATGAAGTGTGATGCATAAATCCATCAACTAAAAGGTTGACCCATGCAATGGAAAACTAGATGGATGTAATGAAAAGATAAAAGAGGCCCAGAAGCCTTGAGTAAGATGCAAATACCTTTCGAGTGGTGATAGAGGGGACGAATGCACCTAGTGCACCGACGTCCTTTATTATGATCACATAACTTATATTCTATAGTGATTCCCTTTCTTGAATATTGTAAGCGTTGAACCCCAAAAATGGGGTGACAGGGTGTGAAAGACCATAAGATAAGGCTCAGAAACAACTAAAAAGGATCCAAAGATAGTTGTCATTGAAGTAGTTTTCTAGGACAGAGGCACCTATAAGAATATGATGAGTATGTTGCACTAATAGGACTGGCTTAAAATGCTACTGCCCAAGATGCGTGAATGTTTGTCTACAGAGTAAACAATTGAATGCATGAACAATAATCTAAGGGTGTAAAACTGAAATCAGAAAGCAAAGAAAGGTCGGCCATATAGACATGGGTTAAGTAGCACATTTATATGCTAATTGAGGAATCATATGAATATAAGTTATGCAACCATAACTGGAGATAGCATTATCCAAAGCATGTTTTTGTGATGTTTTTGTTTACACTAGTTTCACTTTGTGCATGTGGAAGGCATTACTTATATTTGAATCAAATCTTATTGATTATTGGATAGTTAATGACTTACATGAATTGCAATTTGGAGCATAAACTACGTTGGACAGTAAATACTTGAGCTTTCATTGGACATGATACTAATAAATACAACAACTTTTGAATTATCTTTTACATTATGAAAATCATATGTTCAGTTCCTAAGGAGTAACAAAGCAGATGACATTATCCCCTTTGGGTAAAAGCTTCAATGGTCTAGATTTGATAAAGAGTTTATGTTTAAGATCGACTGGGGTAAGTGCACCAAGATGGTGGACAAATATAGGGGCTATAAGTGGATGTCATATTGCAAACAATAACAAAATCTCAAATTGTAGGGATTATTAGCTATACACGCACTCTAAATTAGAAAAATTTATATAAATATGAATTGTAGTATTCGGAATCTAGTTTCTAAAATACTAATTTTTTTAAAAAACGGACAAGTTTAACCATATTAAACACTTAAAATTATATGATTTAGTTTTTGTTTTGAAAAAACCTATAAGATTGTAGTCTGTTTTCCTGCGATTTTGGATTACCAAATCTTGTTATTTATTTTTTTACTTTGGTGAAACAGTTAGATGTAGTTATCTATCTTGCGATGAATTTTATTTTGTGTCTTTTCGAGCAATATTTTTTTTAATCATTTTTTCTGTGAAAGTGGTCTGAAAAGATTTAGAAAATGGAGCACTTTCCATTTGCCCACCATAACTATATCAAAAAAATATTGAAATCACAATATATTTTTTTTAACGTGTATAGAATTTCTCCATGCTTGGGATGATATAAGTTTTATCATATTTTGATAAGCGAAACAAAAGTTGCAGTCTTAAACATAGACATGAACATTCACGGGAAAAAAATGTCTTAAAGACCTATTATTAGTAAAAAATTTATAAAATGATATTTATCTTATTCTATATCACTTTAAAAACAATATTTTCTACGAAGCTAATAGTCTCCCCTATGCGATGGCACCATTTTTGTGAAATTTTTTCAGTTTTTTAGCATGGTTCAAGTCTGTAGAAGAGCAGATTTGAAGTTTTTTGACCCTTTACACTTCATAATGACCTTTCATAGCTTTGGTTGGGGCAAAATAAATATTTTCTGAGCCTTACGGTTCGTATTTGATAATAAAAATAGAACCACGATTGCGCATTTTACAAACCGCAATCGCGAGTTTTTTAACATAGAACCGTGGATCGCTGCTTTATAAACCACAAGCACGGTTTATAAAGTTTGCGCTCGCGGTTCATAAATCATATTTATACACATCCTAATGTTCTGAATTACCATGTGATTTTTTACTATTTGACTTTATTGTACAAATTATTGTAAAATTCTGTCATTTTCTACACGTTTTTCTTATTACCAGAAGCAAAATATCATGGGAGACACAGAAATAAAGTCAAAAAAGGAAGTCATTAAGTAAAAAAACACCAAACGAATTAGAGGCCAACATAGATTTCAAAATGCTGAGTGAATGCAGTAAACTTCAAGCATCTAGAAGAGGTTTCATCTTCAATCCCTACTATTGTAAGCAATGAGGAACCAGGTAATGTTTCTACTGTCAACGTTGAAGTTGAATTAAATACTTGTGATGAAGAAGTTTTTACTGTCAACGTTGATGAAGAATTAAATACTCATGATGTAGCAAATGTTGAAATTGAAGGAGACAATGAAAATGTGAATAAAAAAATTCAGGTTGAAACTGTAGACAGGAAAAATTTGAGAAAAACACCTCCTAGGATTTTCCTTAAGAAACCTAATTAATTTTATTGAAATTGATGAAAAAACTTTGAAACCAATGTGTGACAAACTTTCTGAATGGACAAATCAGAAAAAAAAAAAAAAAACCACTGAAATTTGGGATAATCATTTTGAAAGTTTAAGTTATTCCCAAAGATGTCAGTTGTTGGTTAGTTTGATGAAATTGAATTAAATGAGACCTACATTAAACACCTTAGGATTGACAACATTTAATATACATGGTCAAACCTCTACAATTTTTGAAAACCTTCATGATGCATATCACATTATTGGTGTCAAGAGGCGCACTAGGAATAGTAATATTGTGTGTCATGTACTTGTTACTAGTGTTGTAAGTGAATCAATAAAAAAATTAACATTTGATTACACAAACAAGTCGAATGTTGCAAGTTTATCGAAAAACATTTAATGAAAGCAATTGAAAGACGTAATATCCTTCAATCACTCATTAATGCATCAATTTTTAGGCATTTTCTGCTAGAGCACCGCGTAAGGACAAAATATAATACTAATGCTATAAGAGAATTTTTTATTAAATTTTGGCATGATAACACTAGAGTTTCACCTAATACAAGAGATGTTATAAAACGGAGAGTTGGTTCTATTTAATCATGAACCACATCCAAAGTATTTCTTAGATCTGACTCAAACTCAATTTTTTTGTAAGTTTGAACAAGAGCATCTGGAAATTAAAATTAGTCAACATTTTTTTGAAATGTTTAAAATCATTCCATGTTAAAATTAACCACGCTCGCACCACTTGTTGTTATAGGCAACTTGTTGAATTTGCTATGAAAAATGCTAAGTTTTTATGTATTCGTTCTATTATGCAGTCAGGAACTATATTCTCGGAATGTGGAGTTGTAGTTCCACTAATGTGGTCCAGGGATTTCATTCCTATGATATTTTGTGAAATAGAAGTTAGACAATTTTTTTATAGTCAAGATTGTTTAGATTGAAGTTTTGGTACATGTGGCACATAACCTAAATTAGAAAGTTGCATCCATGACAAAATCGAAGGTGCAATAGGAAATAATTTAGTTGAGATTGATAAATATAAATCAGTTGCATACCAGTTGAAAGATGGAAAAGAGTCTAAATGGTGTGAGATAGTTACAGAACAAATGCCCATGTTTTTCAATTTATGAGAAAATTTAAGGATGAAATTGTTTATGAGTATGCTGAGGCATACACATAGAGCTCGATGGTTGGATGAACAATTCAAGATATGCAAAGACACATTTCTTATTGGTACTATTTTTTTAGTGGTCGATTTTGTAGAGAATTACGCATTGCAACCACAACTAGAGGTTCAATCATAATATTATAACTCAGTACAAGTTGTCCATTTTTGTGCATATAACATTTATAAATTCTCCTGACAATACATAGAATGATCGAAAAAAATTTAAGAGAGTACCACTTTTATATCAGTGATGATCGTACTCATTCTACTGAATTTATGCAAGGGTTGTTTCCATTTATTTTATGAAAACTTGTTTGATAGGGACATCCACTTCAAAAAATATTATATATGGTTAGATAATTACACATGTTATTTTAAGACTGCACGAATGTTTTTATTGGATGAGCAAGAATGTACGTTAAGATGGGTGTGTAACATATTTGAAGTTTCATTGAGGCTAGACATGGAAAATGAGAACATGACGATGCAGGGGTATATGTGTGAAAAGATCTCTTCCAAGAGAAGAGTTGAAGTACAAAGATGGTGCTAAATTGAAAGATGTAAAGAGCATAGTGGAATGGTGTACTGACAACATGGCCCGAGGTTCTCAAGAAATTTCCACAGTTCATAGATATTTTTGGTTGATAGAGGAACAAAAAAATTGCTAACTACGAGGATTGTATAACACTCACTGGGGTCTAGTGATATGCACTCATTTTGTAGCTCAGACACTACTTCGTGGGCCACATGGACAAGAAAGCTGACATGTTTTTGTGCATCTTGTATTGAATTTTTTACTGTTGAGTGTGATTCACAAGAATGGGTGGAAGGATGGATTTATAGGTCTCTAACTCTACTTCCTAGGTATCAACCTCCACAAACATTATGACTTATGTTTCTGCAAATGAAGTTACAACATCCAAGGACTTTGATGAAATCTCAATTTTGGTGCGACACGGTATTTATGGCTATTTATTTAATTTTTGTATTGAGTTATGTCCATTGAAATTTTAATATGTACAATTTAAATTTGAGTTGTTCAACCTTGGTTATTTTTTTGTAGGACATGTGTTTACAGTAATTGCGATAGAAAAAAATGAAGAAGGAACAAATTATTTCTTATGGCATTGCATCGAGGAAAGAAAGAAGTTGAACTTCTCCTAGTTATAGATGGTAAAGATATTGAGTACCCTATAGGGTCAGTGGTAGTTACTGGAACTTGGCTTCGATAGTATCCATTAAAAAACTCCTTTATTTGGCTGTTTTGAAGACTTTGAGACACACAAGAAAATACTCTTATATTTGCATCTAGTTCTAGCAACAAATATTCAGTTATACAGATATCTAGGAAGACCTAATAATAAGATTCTTTTGAAGGTTCAAGATTCATACCATGAAGCAATGTTGTCTGCTATTTAGAGTAGATCCAATCCTGATGGTTCATTAGAATGAATTTACAATGCTCCTGTCTGGTATATGTAATTTATTTTCAATATATATATAAATTTTTTGGTTTAAAGATCTAAATTTAAGTTTGAATATATTTTATTTTAAATTTGTGTATTTTGTACATATATAAATAGTATATGGTGTTGATTTGAAACTTAAATTTCTTTGACTAACACTTTTATATGCAGGTTAGTGGGTGCCAGAAAAGCTTCCACCTTCACGTGGTTGGCACTATTAGTAGATAATTATAAATTCTTGAAGCCAAGAGAATATTTCATTGTTTTACAAGAAAAGAGAAGCAATTGTAATGATTTATGAACCTATGGAGGGGATTCTTGGCTCTAGAGGAGGTATCCCAAAACGACTTGTTGCTTAGAGATTTTGAAATGACAGTTCCGTAAATGTTTACAAGACCATCCCTACGCATTTGAATAGTCGGTTTTGATGCCACGACCCACCGTGTTGCAAAATATATCATTTGAAAACCTGACATTGTCTCAAACTACACTATTAGGTGTGTTTACAAGACCATACCTACGGCAGTGCGAGCACTGAAATGGAGAAGGAAAAAACTGAGGAGAGGCTATTGTAGAGGGTCTCCTACGTTAAGGTGCTAGGATTAGATGAGGCCTCTCTAGGTGCCATGGAGTCCGCGTAGCCACCCAGTCAAAGTTTAATGATAATGTTGGTCTTAAGGCTCTTAAGAGACTACGCCCGAATGAGGTAGCCCGGAAGTAATGACCCTTGTCGCACACTGAAATAACCACCTCCTCTAGCATTCACCTGGCCACCCATATGGATCAGTGCCAAAATAGTCGGTTTGGTGCCACATGACCCACCGTTTGTAAAATATACCGTTTGAGAGACCTTACACTGTCTTAAAACTACACTATTTCGCGTCCGTTTGCAAACAGTAGGACAACAAGAGCACCGAAATGGAGAAGAAAAAAACCAATAGAGGCTATTGTAGAGGGTCCCTACGCCAAGGTGCTAGGATCAGACGAGGCCTCTCTAGGTGTCACGGATTCTGCGAGTAGCCACCCATCGAAGTTGAACAATTTTTTGGTCTCAAGGCTCTTAAGGGACTACGCCCGAATGAGGTATCACGGAAGCAACGACGTTTTCATGCACCAAAATGACACCTCCTCTAGCATTCACCTAGCCACCTAGATGTGTCAGCATAGTCAGTTTAGTGAAATGACCGACCGTTTACAAAATATAGCATTTGACGGCCTTACACTAGCTCAAACTGCACAATTTCGTGCATTTGCAAACAATAGGGCAACGAGAGCACCGATCTGAGAAGGAAAAAACTGAGAGAGGATATTGTATAGGGTATCTACGCTGAGGTATCAGATTAGAAAAGACATCTGTAGGTGTCACAGAGTCCAAGTAGTCACCCATCATAGTTGACCGATATTTTGGTCTCAGGGCTCTTAAGGGACTACGCCCGAACAAAGTAGCCTGAAAGTAACGACCTTGCGCGCACCGAAACAATTTCTCCTCTATCATTCAGTTAGCCACCTGGATGTGTCAGTGTAATAATTTTGGTGACACTACCCACTGTTTGAAAAATATAGCATTTGACAACCTTACACTAGCTCAAACTGTACTATTTCGTGCGTTTGCAAACAATAGGGCAGCGAGAGCACCGATTTGAGAAATAAAAAACTGAGAGATGTTATTGTAGAGGGTCCATACACTGAGGTTTTGGATTAGATGAGACATCTCTAGGTGCCACAGAGTCTGAGTAGTCACCCGCCAAAGTTGAATGATATTTTGGTCTTAGGGCTCTTAAGGGACTACGCTCGAACAAAGTAGCCCGGAAGAAACAACCTTGTTGCACACCAAAAAAATGCCTCTTCTAGTGTTCAGCTAGCCATCCAAATGTTTTAGGGTAGTTAGTATAGTGGAAAGAGCCAACCCTTATAACTTTCTATGCGGGGTCATGTTTGATCAATTTTATCAGGGGGCAAGAATGGGATAATAGTTTGGTGACTCACAGAGACATCTGCCTGTTAGATGAAGAGACCATTGGCCTTGAAGCATCCATTGGGAATAGAATCACAAATAATATCTTGATACTGATCCTGTATCTGACCCTCAAGCCTGACCATTTACACTTGGTGACCCTAAACCTGTCCCGATGTCTACACTGTCAATTTTTTCAAGGAAATCTTGGAGGTGAGGTTCTGAGAGTAGAAAATTATTTTTGACTTGGGGCTTTCACCTGTCCCTGAATGGACTGCACACGACCAAAAAAACACCACAACACATACTATGTACAAAACTAAAAATCATACATGCTCCAACTAGAACATACAGAGTGTGCAAAAGCACTTGTTCTACTGAAAGAAAAATCTAGTCGTACTCCTACACTAACCCTAACAAAGAAAAGCTTAAAAAAATCCTACCATAGGCAGGGAGAAATAGATTCCCTTTCTCAAAAATTGGGACCATGTAGTTAATTTGGAGGTGGACATGGTTGGAAATGAGAGTAAAAAATCACCTTGTAGATGGTGTCTTTCCCTTTTCAAAGTATCAACAAACAAAATGTATGCCTCCTGGAGTTATTCCATGCTTGGGTCTGGGAGGCGTTGCTACTAACCTTTGGTGCTTTGTAGCTCAACATCATGCTCTGAAATGAGCATGACTGGTGGCAACTCTCTTGGCTCTAATGAAGCCAAGTACCTGATAGGGCACGGTCTGGTCCTCTGAATGTGCCCATGGTTCTGAATTTCAAATCAAAGAATGGAGTCTTCTTGTTGACCTTCTTGGATGGATGGTGTGAGAGGGATGATGACATCCTCTTTCCTTTTCTCTTCCTTCTCCTGTGAAGAACATGGAAGACTCATATCTTCCAACCTTTGTTCCAGAGAGCTGTTATGAAGTGTAGGATGTTGTACTTGAATGCTCTCCTTCATAGTAGCAGGCTCATATGCTTGGAAGGTGGATGATGGAGGAGAAAATGATGTGATCCCCATGGGATTCTCTCCATCAAAGCAATCCTCCAAGTAAGATAGATAATCTACCTCCTCCATGGTGTCCTCATGATTTACAACTTGCTCACTATGGCCCCCCTCATATTCAAGCATGAATTTTGACATCTTAGACTCTTCTTCGACATTATAGCATGGAGGGGATGAAGTGGGAGGAAGAACTAAAGGTTATTTTGTAGCCTGCTCTACACTTGGAGCCTCTAAAATTATATGGTCCTCCACAACCGGAATGTACTCCTCTTCTTTTGGATTTGGACTAGCTCCTTCTTCCCCTGCTTGTGCTGTAGCTAGAGCTTCCACCACTTATGGCTTGACATCAACCTCCTCCATAGGTTTAAATAATAAGGGAATATTTGTAAACTCAAATCTAACAGCCCAAATCTCCATATTTTATACCATTTCTTCTCTGTTGGGTTCATTTGCTTGCTGTTCTCTTTGGCTAGTTTTTGGAGTATCTCCCTGACATGGACTTGGGAGAGTAGGAGGAGTGGTGGGGTGGGGTCTCCACTAGTTGTTTGTTTTTTTTTGGTGGAGGGGAAGGCATTGCTTTTGTCTCTTGTGGAGGGGACTCAAATTTGGAAGGGAAAAGGGAAGAGGAGAAAAGATGAGATGGAAGACTAGAGGATGGAGAAAAGGAATCAACACTTGGGGCAGCAAGTGAGGGGCTTGACTCTTGACACTGCTGAAATGATAAATCTTGAGAAATAGAAAATGAAGGACAAGGAGCTGGTGACTGACTTACCCATTGACAAGGTTATCTTGTGTCTAGCTCATAAGCCTCATTCTCCTCAATCCAATGTAAAATTTGAGGCAAAACTTCAATCATGAAGTCAAGCTTCTCCTAGAGGGCTGTAGTGGCTTGGAAAAGGTCCTCCCCATGGACAAGGTACCCTAAAACTAATCTTGAATGCCTTCATCTATGCTGTAACCTTGGAATGCACCATGCTAGCCTCCATTCTTTGGATCTTCTCTAACAAATGAGCATTCTCCACATAGTTGTCACCATTGTATCTGTCCCCTTGTTCTTGATAAGCTCCATAGCCAAACTTTCTTTGACACTACTCATATGTGTAAGCATATTGGTTTTCAATTTGACCATAATGCTGATATGGAGGAGTTGAGAAATGCATTAGAGGCAGACTAGACTAGTGTAGGTGTGAATTCCAAAATGGGAATGAAGTCATGATTACACAACTTCATGAATGATAGAATATGAAAGATGTGGAAATAAATATGAATGAAAATGGATGGAAATGGATGGAAAATGTTTGCAACTCATAGAATGGGTTATTGACCAGATGGAGTCACCAGATATGCTTGTATGTGCCTCAAAAGGTTGAATCCTAACTGGAACACATAAATCTGCTAAAATGAAGTAGTAAGGTGCTTCAGACCTGTCCCACTGGGTGTACTAAAACTATTAGTACGGTTGCATGGTGGCTTAAGATTCGCTGTTGATAATGAGACACCTTGGAAAGATGAGATATCTAACCTTAGTGTTCCATCGAGTGTGCCAAAACTGTTAGTGCAGAATCACAGTAATCCGAATGGCATAGGTTTGAAATGGGAAATTCAGTGTGATTGCACAACATTAGACCATCTCTCAAGCTGTGGGACTTGCAAAACTTGAGATGGACCTCTAGAGAAGGAAGGTTCCTACTTCCTAATCTACCTGCCACAAGCTACTCCTGTGTAGGAAAAATAATGTAATCCTAATCTAACCATTCCAAGGGGGACATGGAGAGAGAGAGAGAGAGAGAGAGAGAGAGAGAGAGAGAGAGAGAGAGAGAGAGAGAGATCCTACACTAAGCGGTGATACACTAGAAAAGGAAGTTCCTGATCACAGACCCAAACTTCCTAAAGTGGAGAGAGGTGAGCAGAGGAGAGGGTGGAAAAGATGCACCATGGACCAGAGATAGATTTCACATGGAACACCACTTCAAAACCCATTAAGCACAACTCCCAGAACCTACAACAAACATCAGAATATACACAATATACCCTGACAATGAGAGGTAAGAATAGACAATAAAATGAGCCAAGGATGGACATATGCATCATGAAATAGATTTATTGCTCTAAAATTTACACGGTATATCATCAATGGGAAAGAGCCAAGAAAATGCCATTATAGAGCCATGAAAGGAGGCTTATACTCTGTGTTCTTCCCTAAGGAAGAAAGAGAGAGGGGGGCAGCAGAGAAAGGATGAATAACCCTTTGAATATGCCCCTCCCTTATAATATGTAGGAATAATAAGAGAGAGAGGAGGGAAGAATTAGAACCCTGTTCCAACCACCCCTAGAAGCACATTGAATCCACCTACAAAAAAGAGAAGGAGAAAGGGGGGGGGGAAATCTGAATCCTACTTCAACCACCTTAATATATGCATTGAATTCCACCTGCCACACTGAAGGGTCTCGCTGCAACACCCATGCCTCCGTCGATGTCCCTTACTGGGAAAGAAAGAGGACCATTCTTCATCATGGTAGTAGGTGAGAGACTTGACATGCCCCAAAATTAGTGGGTAAAATCATTAATGGAGGAAGGTGAGAAGTTGGCACCAAGATCTTTCCAAAAGATCCTCTCCCACCCAAATCCAAGTTTCCAGTCGAAAGATATGGCTGTCTAAAGATCAGGGTCTCGGGCGCATGATATTTAAAAGAGTTTGTCTGTACCGGGTCCACGTGGTAGCTTTGTACATCTTGAAGATTTGGCTCCTCCTTTCGCTCTTTGAAAATGTGCCAGATTGACATGTGGTAGTTTCTACAGGATCCTTGGTTTCCTTTGTATTTTTCCTAAGTCCTTCCCGTTGGCAGAGACACTATGCTCGACCCGAGACACGTGGAGGCTTCACGCTTGTTTGGAAACTGCCCCCAGATCCTAGTTTTGAAATTGCACGAACGAGACAAGTGGAGGCCTCCACAAGCTTTTGGAATTTTTAACGGCTGACCTTACCTTTTTGGACTCTTGAACATGTGGCAGGTTGGTGCTCATTTGGGAACTTCCTTTTAGGCTGTGCCTTGAAATTGCACCAAAGAGACAAGTGGCTCTTTCCATAGCTCTAACCCCATTTCTTTGTGTTTTGAATAAGTCCATTTTGCTTGGTGGGGCCATAATGTTCCAAGAACCTAGGAATGGGGGCTAATCAAAGTTGGGCTACAAGACCCTTTTGACACCTCCCATATGACCCAAGCACTTTAAGAAAGATGTCTTAACTCTTCAAGATGATGAACTCTCAAAACCTGGGCAAGGTGCAAGCTCTTAGTCTCTTTGCTATATGATTTGGATTTGCTCTCTTAGAAAGTTTAGGTGTAAGTAAAAAGGTAGGTGGAGGGCTCTTTATATAGCCCAAAGGATAAAAGATTCAACACATTCTCATGAATGTGGGATAAAGGTAAAACATGATTAGGAATGGATAAGGTTGCTTTATTAAATGTAACCTTACTTTAGAAGTGTTTAATACATGTTTAGCAAGTCATGGGAGTTGGGGGGTGTTTTAATTAATCAAAGGTGATTAACTAATAGGTAGATGTAAGCTTATAGAACATAGTTAGAAGAATATTAGTCCGATTTAGGCTATTATGGGGATTAAATCAATTAAATATTGATTTATTGGTTAAATGGAAGGGAAAACTAATTAATTAATAATAATTAATTAGTCTAGGTAGAAGGGGTGATTTATTAATGGAAGGTCGTTAATTAGGGTATTTGTTGGATATGTAAACTTAATTAATTAGCTTAGTGTAATTAATTAATGATGATATGATGGAAAATGAGTGCTTTTGACGATACGTCATTGATTTGGGAGAAAGGGGATAATTAGCTCAATTTAAGTATTTAAATTGCTTGGGCGTAATTATAGGTGTCTACATTTTCCCCTCTTTGGGGTGGTTAAGTGATGCCACTTCAAAGATAGTAGACATAAGAGATTTTGAAGGGATAGAAGAAAAATTAGTAGGAGGGAGAGATGCCCCCTCGAGTGTCGATGGTTGGTGATGAAGGAAGTCTGATCGACTAATCGAAAAAGATGAGAAGTAGGCAGAATCCAATGGGGACGAGGCAGGATGCCCCGATGAGAGGGAGAATTAGGGGTGAAAGGGAAGTGGTGTAGAAGAAATATGGAGGAGGGGAGAGAAGATACTTAGCCTCTAGCCATTATAGGAGGAATACGAACAAAGGTGTCATCATATTTCCATAAGAGCTACGGGTCATCAGTCCTTATGAAAAATATAATCATACGAAAAAGGTAGAATTACATGAAAATTCATACGTGTAAGCATATTTTCTAGGTTGTCTAAAAACACCAACTTGCCCCATCAAAATTGCAATGAGAAAGTGAAAGATGCGTAACTCCATGTCAACATACAAAATGTAATGTAATACGACAAAGTGAAAGATGCATAAACTCCACGTAATGCAATACGAAAAGTAAGCAAGCTCATATAATAGGGAAAACAAGTACGAACGCACATATCTAACCCAAAAACGGTCAAGACAGTTGTACAAATGTTTTGTTATCAGTGCTGAAGAGATCCACAAGTTTTTGATTTACAAAAAGGGTTAAAAATGATGCCCCCAGAAGGATACATGCAAGGGGAAATGAAAATGGACACGGGGTCCATGAAAAGCATTTGTGCGCAACGAAAGGAGCACCAGGAAACCAAAAGTGCCCTAGAGTACAGATGAAGCCTTTTAAGCAAATAGCTTTTGTGAATGGTTGCTGAATCTTCATCCATGAGTCGTATTAATCGGGGAATTATGTGAGACAAACCAACAGGATATGGAGAAAATACCATGTGCAACATACAAAAATTTCATGCAAGACGAGCAAGTAACCAAGGGTGTTCCTAACTTTTTAGGCAACATTGTGACAAAATGCAATGCCTTGTTTTTGGAAAGTAAACAAGCTAACCTATATAAAGAAACAAGTACCATGTTTTTGTTATAAATTCAGTTCGAACGTGTGTGAATTAACGAAAAGGGTTATGTGTTTTTCATTGGGTCCGATGAAAAAATAATGTGCACTACGAAACAGTTTTCAACTCGTTGTGCCCTAGAGTACAAATGAAGTAAGAAGCCTAGCTTTTGTTGATGGAAATTAATGATTCTATTGCGAGTTGCACACATGTTTTCAGGTGAGAACCAAAGAGTTATTTTTTTAACATGATTTGCAAAAATATTTGAATGGTTTTGATTTTTCTAACATATTTGAATGTTTTTGATATTTTCCTTGAATTTTTTTTGAAACTATATACAGGAAGACGAGGAAGAGTGGATGCCCCCAGTGACATAGGTAGGGATGTACAAGGGCATAAGGCCACATGCGTACCAGAAAGATGAAGATGCAAAAATGCCCCAATGATTAGGTGGGAGTATTCAAAGGTAAACTCTTCACAGGTAGAAGCAGGACCCAAGGCCATTATGGATAGGTTCAACATGATGATGAACATAAACCAATGAAATGCTGGGAAGAAGCAAGGATGCCCCAACGTAAGTTGGCCTACAAGCACATGATAGAAAGGAAGGAGAAGATTGTTTTTTTTTTTGGAAGGGGACAAAGGTTTCTGACAAATATGGAAAATAAGTAATCTTATACACATGGATGTTCTGAACAAAGTAGAAGAATGATGTGAATGATATGAATGTAGCTTAGAAGCCTCGCGATGAAGAAGTGATTAGCCAAAGGCATAAATCGTGAGACGAGATATGGACTAGAGTAAGAGTCTGCACAAGGTCCAAAAAAGACACTTGGTAACATACTAATCCTGTTTACTCATAGAGATCCAGTGTGTGCACGTGGATTTTATTACCTCTTGAAGTGAAGATTTAATAGACAACAAGTGAAGAGACCCTAGCCAATGTGTAGGAATGATTTATTTTGATAAGTGATTTTGTGAATGGAGGGTGAAAGGATAGCCATACATTGCTCCACTGCCAGCCAAGCATCCATAGCCCCAACAGAGATGTATTTGATTCTAATCACAACATTGCTCTACTACCAGTCAGGCGTCCATAGCCCTGATAGAGATTATTGGAAATACCCCAAGAGAGAGTTATATATTAATTTGCTTTTGATTTGTAGCTTTTAGCTTTTGAGTTTTGTTTGATTCTTTTGCTTTCTGAAAACTTATTTCAGCTCTCTTGTTTGAAAAGGGGTTAAGAACCACTGATGGCTTGATGGAAGGAGGTGGAAGTGATTGTGATGATGACATTGGCTAGTGTCAACAAATATGTCCAAAATTTCTTCGCAACAAGTTTATTAGATGTTTGAATGTGATAGGATCTCCATGAGGTCAGTCGTTCTTTAATTTACCAAGGTGATAAAAGACTAGGGGAAAATAGATACCATAGAGATAAATGTCAAAAAATGCATGCAAATAAGCTAACCAAAATATCACCGAAGGGATGAAAATGGTAGGAAGACTTGCAAAAGAATAGCAAGGAAGGGAAGAAAGAAATATCCATGTGTATGCAACACCTGATTGCAATGTTTGATCTTTGTACCTTTGATTTTTGTTGTTTTTTCAATTTTTATTTTTAATTTTTAGATTTTTGCATATATATATATATATATATATTTATATATATTTGAACCATTGTTACTAACAAAGTCACTCTGTGTGATAGGATCCAACAACGATGTTTGCGACTTCCTTGATAAGGGAGACTAAGCGTGTTTGTTTATCAAGAGTCATGTTTTCCCCAATCTCGATGATCGTGGTGAGTTCACACTCAACAAAGGACTGTGATTTATCCTGAAACATGGATTTTGTATGCGGGAGCTTGAGTTCCCTATCCAGAGGTTTATGTACTTTATGCCATACTTGATGGTTATGTTGATGTGCATTCTTGAATCGTGCTTGATTTACAACTTTGAGATTGTTCCAGTTGTTGGGGGATTTTGAGCTCTTTAGAAGTTTTGACCTGAGCTTGATAATGAACCTGTTTGGGTTTCTTATAAGCTGATGCTTGAATTTTCTGACCTCAAGAAGGAGAAGAATGGAAACATTTAGAATTGATGATAGGAACGATAGAAATGGTAGTGGGGTTGCCACAACCATTGATAGAAGAAATATGTGATAGATGAAAAGGATACTGTCCAAGAATTGAAGAGGATGGGCTACTGGGAGGTGAGCCATGGATAGAAGGTGAAAGGCTACTAGGATGTGGCCCAAGAATAGAAGAAGAAGGGCTACTAGGACATGACCCATAAATAGAAGACAAAGGGCTACTAGGATGTGGCCCAAGAATAGAAGAAGAAGGGCTACTAGGACGTGACTCATATATGTAAGATGATGGACTACCGGGATGTGGCCCAAGAATAGAAGATGATGGACTACCTGGGGGTGATTCATACATAGAAGATAAGGAGCTAGTTAGGCATGTGCCCCAATAATCGAAGATAGTGGGCTACTCGAAAATGTCCCACAAATAGAAGAGGGAGGGCTACTAGAAGGTGACCCACACCTAGATGAAGATGAAGGGCTACTTGGCGCTGACCCCACAAGAGATTGTGATTGAGGAATTATGATAGATGAAGAGTTATTGGGTGATGAGAAGATAGGCCATGGATCTATGCAAGACCAAGGAGTTTCATCACATAATGAAGAATGTGAAGATGGAAGAATAAGAGGAGGATCAAGTTGCATGATCTGAGGCTCTTCCTCCATTTCTTGATTAAAGGAATCAACCTTTTCCTCACAATATGCAGATGCATCAAAGTCTAAAGAGAATCCCTTTTCGTAATCTACTAAAGGAATATCTTCATATGCCCCTATAAATGCCCTGATTGTTTCTTCATTCTGAAAGAGATCAATCAGTATGAGTTGTTGATCGATCCCTAGGGGTTTATTGGAAGAAATAGATTCACTTGGTGTGGAAGGCTTAGAAGATGTTTGATGATTATTGATAGAAGAAGATGGTGTGGGGGATGAAGAATATGTGTAGCTAGATGTCTCAGGAGTAGAAGAAGGTGGTGTGGACCTACCTATACAATGGTATGTTGTATGTAAAATAGTAGGATTAAGTCCAAAGTCTGTAGATTGCGACACATGGGTCGATTTAGATCTTTGTCTCAAAGGACTTTGAGTCACACGAATCTTCACAGAAGGAAGATTCTGTGCGGGTGATTTATGAAGAAGGTCCTACAAAGAAGGGGAGGACTGTGATTCAAGCATCGCATTAGATGAATTATGACAAGGGTCCTGCGAAGAAAGGGAGGACTATGATTCAAGCATCACATTAGATGAATGATGACAAGGGTCCTATGAAGAAAGAGAGGACCGTGATTCAAGAATTGTATTATACTTCTGATTGGAGGGATTCAGAGTTACGTCTATCTTCAAAGGAAGAAGACGTCATTGGGGTGACTGATAAAAGGGGTCCTGCAAAGAAAGGGATGACCGCGACATAAGAGTCACATTAGATGATTGATGAAGAGGATCCTGCAAAGAAAGGGAGGACCATGACTTAGGAGTCGCATTAGATGACTTAGGAGTCGAATTAGATGAATCCGAATAGTAGTTTGGATTTGAATTATTAGAAGAGTCAGAGGAAATATTTGGATTGGAATCCTCAGAAGAAGAGGAAATGTTTGGATTAGAATTAGAAGAAGAGTGGGGGGAACTCAAATAATAATTTGGATCAGATGTGTCCAAATCATACCATCGACTATGAGATAAAGGTGGGGAACGAGTTACCCATATGGGCTCTCTAGCACGAAGAACCAAATGAGGTTTATTTATGATGGGAATCTTATGATTTGAATTGCTAAACCTAGGTTCCATATTTTTGTAAGTATGGGGAACCGCACGATAGTCAGTCATTTTTGGCGTTGTTTTAAGCACAAATGTCTAGATTTAGATATTTTGATGAAACTCCTTCAAAGGGAAGGAAGTGACATGTCAATTTGGGTAGCATAAGGACAACTAACTAGAAATTTCGTAAGTATTGATATTCGTGTGTGATTTTCTGAAGAAGGTCTAAGGAAAATAGACATCGTGATGACGTAATATCGATGAGCTAAAAAGGGATTTTCCTAGAAAATAAGTTTTACGAATGAATAATCACAAGGAACAATCATGCGAGTGTGAAACACAAAGCTAATCAACAAGGAAATACACCATATGAAAATGCGATGCAATGATGATCAAAAAGATGTTTTCACTTATGCCAAGTTCAAGGAAATGAACAAAACATAAGTAAAAACAAGAATTCAATGTGATATCCCAATCAAGACATACGATGAGTGAGCTCAAACTCAATTAAGACCTATATCTCAAAAAGTGTCAATTACAATTCGTGAATGACACAACAATATCACTAAGATATATTAACCCACTTTACTAGAAAGTGAAGTATTGATATTGAGGTCTTATTGATATAACACTCACAAATGGTAACACCTAGCACTCTTTGAAATCGAGGTAATAATAGAACCAAACTAAAAATCTCAAAGTATAGCTAGGAATAGTTAAGGATGTGTGCAGCGTAACCATACAATATAGGTATTTATGTCGAGTTTACAAGAAACAAGACGTAAATATTGAAATTGTAATGATACGAGACAAACAAGCTAACTCCTCTATGGAAGTCTACGGTGATGAACCATGCCTAACTATAATGACGATCTTGACGTGGGTATCAAGATCAAAATGGCTACCAAATGACGTGAAAACACCTCCACTCAACTAACCCAGCCGCAAACATGGATGGGCATAAACGGACATAAAAGTGAGAGAAACAGTCAAATGGCAACAGAAAGGTAATCACACCTCTTTTGATCAACAAAGTGTCAAAAGAATATAAAGGAAATAAATCAAGAAAAAATGACAAAAAATGCTAGTCTCACTTTGGCAGAGTTTCACCTCGCCCTAAGGCAAGTAAAAACTAGGCGAAAGTAATACATCACACATTTCTCAAAAAGAAGGTTCACAACTCAACACTGTTTTAAAGTGGTCAAAGTAGGCTCCTGGCCAAAGTATATTCTCCTAGGTGGTTCTCTCACCCTAGGTGTTACAAAGTTGCCACGAGCAAGCGTGATTTACCCAAAAAGTCACACTGACTAGTTTGGGAGTATCTCGGCTTTACTTTACCCCCTTCAAGAACAGTAGGCAACTAGTGCATCTACGTGTACTATCACTGGGGTCGCCACAACGGACAACTTGTAATGCTATCTCATAAAGGAAACACTAGTCAAGTAGGTAGTGTAGGGCACTTCCCGTTTCATCCATAAGGTTCCCTCTTGCGTGGACTACTTTGGGGTTCCTGGAACCACCCCCATTGTTGTAGCTTAAGGCGTTATGCCAAAGGGGTTATGTTCCAGTTGAGCGGAGAGGGACGTACCCTTTTCTGAAACCTGTAATACAGTGTTTTGAATATGTTGTTCTTTTTATCTTGTTTAATTAGGTGTGGTTTGATTGAATACCTTTTGGCAACCTGTATAACAACTGTATTAGTAGTTTTTGATTTCGTTTTGATTCCTCCTTTCTTTGACAAGCGTTTTTAGGTCCTGTACTTAAGCATTAGTAGTTCTCCAAGAAAATCATATTATTTAAAAGAGGATTAAGAGTTGCTTTTTATTCTCAAGATCATCCAAGGATGTAAGAGAAGAGAATACACAACAAATAATCCAACTAAAAAGTAAAGAAAATATTTTCAATCAATGAACCATACAAAATTCTTGATAAATGTTCATTCCTTTAAACCAAAAGTGAAAGATGAAGTTTCCAATTTACCAAATGTTATAAAATGAAGACTAAAGTTGCTTTTGATTCTCAAGATCACCCTAAGGTACAAGAGAAGAGCATACACAAATTTTATCCCAACTATATAGAAATTGAAAACTTCAAATCAAAGGACCATTGAAAAATGCTTTGTAAAAGGTTCATTCCCTTAAGCAAAATGAATAATCAAGTTTCCAAGTTTAATCCCAATGTTAACAAGATAGAAATCAAAGTTGTTTTTGATTCTCAAGATCACCAAAAGTCGTAAGAGAAGAGCATACACACGCTTTGGTCTAAATTGAGTAAGCATGGAAATACAACATTCATCAAAACATTAGACATGTTAGAAAATGACCAGTTTTTAAAATAACAGAAAAAACCTATAACTTTTGTAAGTATAAATCCCAAATTTATGTTTTCATTGCATATTTAACTTCAATACCTTTCCAACTAAAAAAAAATAGAGTCATTTTGAGTTTGGAAGCAAAAGTTATGGCCTTCGGAAGATGGGTTACGCATATGCTCTTATGCTCATGGGTGTGCACTTGACATGCACTCAAAAAATGTCAAAAAAAACGTCCCTTAATCTACAAAATGGGAAAAATTTTCCAACCAAGATTCAATTTTGACAACAACCCATCACATTAATATATGAATAGAAGACTCAATGCTATCAAACATTAACATACATGCTCAAGAATTTAAGATTTTCAAGAAATTGACAAAACTAGCATGTAGAATGATGAAAAAGTAAGCTCTAAAAATGAAAACATGATGAAATCTTAAAATTTTCTCACCAATATTTAAATTTTGACAGTAACCCACCACATTAATATGTAAATAGAATACTCAGCACTATCAAACACTAACCTATATGCTCAAGAATTGAAAATTTTCAAGAAATTGACAAAACTAGCATGTAAAATGATGAAAAAGTAAGCTCTAAAAATGAAAACATGATGAAATCTTGAAATTTTCTCACCAAGATTAAATTTTGATAGAAACCAACCACATTAATATGTAAATAGAAGACTCAGCACTATTAAACACTAACCTACATGCTCAAGAATTGAAAATTTTCAAAAAATTGACAAAACTAGCATGTAAAATGTTAAAAAAGTAAGCTCTAAAAATGAAAACATGGAGAAATCTTGAAATTTTCCCCTCAATTCCAATTTTGAAAACACTTCACCTCCTTCATACCTACAAGGAAGACCCAACATATGCAAACTCAACAAAACATGTTAAGAAAAACAAGTTAGATCAACATGTGTAAAAGAGGGTTAGTAACCAAAAATAAAACTTAACTACAAAAACTTGAAATTAAGTGCAAAGGAAAATGGAGTATCTCCCACCGGGCATGCCAAATGTGTGCATGTATACTTTGCTTAATTCTAAATTAAATGAAACAAGAACTACCACCTAAAATAGTTCTACAATTTAGCTAAAACAAAGCATAAACACCATCATGATAAGAATTAAACAAGGGTTAGATGCTAGCATTCATCAATACAAACTTTGAAACTAACAATGCTAAATATCTAAACTCCTCTATTCTCTAATAAAAAATAAATGAATGGACCTAAGTAAGCTCCATGGCTATCAAAATAGTTGTCCTTAATGTTCCAAGAACCTAGGAATGGGGGCTAATCAAAGTTGGGCTACAAGACCCTTTTGACACCTCCCATATGACCCAAGCACTTTAAGAAAGAGGCTTAACTCTTCAATATGATGAACTCTCAAAAGGGTAAGGTGCAAGCTCTTAGTCTCCTTGCTATATGTTTTGCATTTGCTCTCTTAGAAAGTTTAGGTGTAAGTAAAAAGGTAGGTGGAGGGCTCATTATATAGCCCAAAGGATAAAGAATTCAACACATTCTTATGAATGTGGGATAAAGGTAAAACATGATTAGGAATGGATAAGGTTGCTTTATTAAATGTAACCTTATTTTAGAAGAGTTTAATACATGTTTAGCAAGTCATGGGAGTTGGGGGGTGTTTTAATTAATCAAAGGTGATTAACTAATAGGTAGATGTAAGCTTATAGAAGATAATTAGAGGAATATTAGTACGATTTAGGCTATTAAAAGGGGATTAAATCAATTAAATATTGATTTATTGGTTAAATGGAAGGGAAAAATAATTAATTAATAATAATTAATTAATCTAGGTAGAAGGTGTGATTTATTAACGGAAGGTTGTTAATTAGGGTATTTGTTGGATAGGAAACTAAATTAATTAGCTTAGTGTAATTAATTAATGATGATATGAGGAAAAATGAGTGCTTTTGACAATGTGTCGTCAATTTGCAGGAAAGGAGATAATTAGTGCAATTTAAGTATTTAAATTGCTTGGGCGTAATTATACTTGTTTACACCCGCATGCAATTTAGGCCTAACTCATGGCGCCTTTGGGCATCGGGGGAGGTTTGGCTAACTTTTATACTTTACACCTTTTCGAAAAAAAATCCAAAAAAATCAATCTGCTTCCAGTGACCCGACTTCCTGCTTTGACTTGAAACACCTCCACGTGTAGAGTTGGTGCACGTTTGGGGACCAATTTTGGATTTTTCTTTTGAAGTTAGGTCAAAAGACACATGGGTCCTTCCATATATTTTCTCTATTTCTTTGTATTTTGGGTAATTCCCTTTTTTTTGGCAAAGCCATATGTCTAACTCGAGACATGTGGAGGCTCAGTGCTTGTTTGGGACTATCCCTTCGGATTATACCTTTGAACTTGTGCCAAGTCGACATGTGGCACCTTTTTCCGATTCTCTTATACTTAGCCGATCTGGGGCCAGTTTTGTTGGTACCCAAATTTGTTCTCCTTTTCAGTCTGAGAAGCATCAAAGATATGGCATGAAGCTTGAAAACAGATGGATCATGGTGTGTGTCATTTTGTAGCTGGGCATATGATCTAACTGGTACTCATATTTGTGGAGAGATGGATAGTAATCAAATAGGACTTGATCTTGTCCTACTTTTTTTAGGTTGTGCCTTTCATACAAGGTAAGAGAACCTATTTTATAACCCTCAAATGGTGAAGGAGATGAAGATATCCCCCAATTTGTGTAAATAGTATTAAGGGGCCTTGGGAAAATATGATCAACACTCCAAACCTAACTTTCACAAGTTGTCACTTCTAGATTATGGAGATACTTTCAATGTAAGACAAGGGTTACTAAAGACATTTTAAAATCCTGATCTATTCTACATAGTTTAGCAAATGGATTTTGATCTTTTATGGGTATACAAGTCAAAACAGGGGTAAACCAAGGTAGGATTAGTTGTTTTGAATGATTTTGGGTGGGATTTTAGATAAGAAAAACTAAGGTCTGCTAGAATCTTTGAGGATTTCAGCAAAATATGGAGAAACTTAAAAACATAAAGTATCAAAATGGTTAATCATCCCTTCAACTAGGATATGTGCATCAAATGGAGGCCCAAATCTACACTTTTCCACACAATATTTGATCATCTATCACAAAATATTGTGTTAGAATGAACCAATGAAGAATTTAGCAATCACTATTTAATCATGACCTAAGGTACACGAAAGGTTTACAAATAATCTCTGAAGTCAAGGAAGGTAAAGTGATTTTAAATTTGTTTATCTCTTTATTAGATGAAAGCTCTTCTGAATGTGAGATTGCAAATGCCACTAAATTATCACAAGAAATGAAACCATGTATGATGAAGAGAGATTTTAAACACAAGACTGTAATAGGAAACAAGAAACACAAATTTCAAATGCATTATGAAATGTAAGCATTCACATATTTTTCCCAAAGACAACATAGAATAACTCAAAAGTGATCAGATTTATCAGTAGGGGAATGTTTTGAAAAATAATCTTAGATCTTGTTAATGGCTATACATGTGCAACTTACTTAACATGATTTGAAATCTAATACAGAGAGAGTTACATGAGTATCTCAAGTGGTCACTCAGAGAATGGGCTTCTTCCCATATTTTCCCATGAAATTTTTAGTTTTCTAGGCTTTTTTAAACTCTTCCAACCCTTTGCATGAAAATTTCATGCAATATATAGCATTCAATCTCCTTTGAGCCTTCTTTCCCAAGAAAAGAATATGCCAAAGAATCAAATTTGTTGCAAAAATTCCTCATGATTTGAAGACATGGATGTTTAATAGAACAGGTCCAAAAATTTGCCAGTTGTCTCGAAAAGAGATGAATCATTGCAAAATTCACATCATTACACATTGTGGAGGAACATTTTTCATCTTCAAAGCATGTAGACCCCCTTCCTTTCATTATTTCATCCTTATCCCTCTAAAATTTTAATCTGCAACTTTAGGATCTGTATTTCATGTTTTTGGACGGGTTAGGGAAAAAAATCATTTCAAAAACATCTCTGATCTTCAAATTGATCCTCAAAATAGATTGCATTGGTCCTTGCAGGAACAAACGACATGAATTTGTAAAAAAATTGATTTAAATTGATGTAAAAAATGCACCTCCAAACTTCCTGGAGCGTTCTAGGGGAAAAATTATGCTAGAGAAAAAAATGATGCACAACTACCATTGATTTGACATTTAACTTTTAATCTATGCCCTCCACGTTGAAAAAAACCATTAGAGATGGGATTTGGAGGTTCCTATTTCCACTTTGTATTTTTTAAAAGAAACGGCCACATGGCCAGATTTGATTCGGCACGGGCACGGGTTTCACATTTTTACCCTTTTGACCTTTTTATTTTGAGTGGCCACGTGGCACCATTCCATTGCATGTGGACCTAGGAGCTTCATTTTACCTTTTAACCTTTTAAGGAAAAACTGGAAAAATTTGATCTTTTTCCCTGCACCTCCACCTCATGAAAATGGGCCTGACACGTGTCCCAAAGTGGGCCCCATTGGAATTGTGGACTGATTCTACACATTTCCACCATTTTTAGAAAAAGGATATTTTTCCAAATTATCCTCGTGGACCCGCACCTTCGATTTTATCCGTGACACGTGGCGATTGCTGATTTGCTGTGTGCCCTAAGCATTTTCTTTGCACTTTAACTCTTTTTCCAAAATGCCTTAAGGCACAAAAATACCTGCTACTTCTCATTTAATCAAAAGAGTACACATCATCATTTTTAGGAAAAATTTAGAAATTTTCTCAGCCACTTGAATTCAGGCAGATTAGCACTTGGCGGGGCCACGAAGCATTTTGAAACTTTTAGCCAAAATAGATAAAAAATAAAAATTTCTCAAAACAACCCGCCGTTGCTCCTCCAATCAAAAAATTCCACATAAGCAACATTAGAACCAATTAGAGTAAAGCAGAGTCATGGGACCAAATTCACCCTTTTGCCAAAAAAGGATAAGTTAAAACAATTTTCCATCATCCCTTAGCTTATTAGAACAAGCGATGTTACCGATGAATGTCTAAGATGAAATTGATGGACAAATGATGCCCTTCTGACTGTCAAAACACAGAAAATTCCAGGGATGCCTTAGAATTCATTTTTTTTATTAAGGATGACAAATTTTTCAAAATTGAACCACTTGAAACATGTTTTCAAAGCATTTTTTATCATGGAATTGGATTTTCAATGGCATACAATTGCAAATCGATCAATTTTAAACTTCCACAATCGAGTAAAAAGGAAAAATGGCAGAGCTCACAGATTTTGGAAAAATTAGGGTACAAAACAAGGCACACATACAAATTTCTTTCAAATTGGGGCAAAACAACAATTTTGTGAGAATTTCAAGGCATTCGACTGGAGGGAAAATTTGTAGACCACCAATTTAAGAGAAAAACATTTTAGAGCACGCAAAATGAATGAAAATTTTAGGGCAAAATGGTGCAAGCTCAAAAATGGCACCAACATTGACTCCCGCTTGGGGATGGGCACTCCCAGTGAGTGCCAAAAGAACAAAACAAGAAGAACAAGTGCAAAAAATGACCATTAAGAAATGAATTCAAAAATGTAGGGTATAAAAACCAAACCGAATCGACAAAAAATACTGCCAAGAACAGGGCAAACCAGAAACTGACAAAAACAACAAAAACCGAGCAAAAAAAAAAGACTATACACTATATAAGTGGTGCATAACACAAATTTGGGGATTAATCGAAGAAATGCTTCAGATGCCTACCATTAATAGGTATTTCAAGCAATTCCCCATCTAAGTCCTTGAGAAAAAAGGTATTTTCACCAATTCTGATATCAATGGAGTAAGGGTCCATCCACAATGCATCAAATTTACCATGTTTTCCCTTATCTTCATGTCTACTATCCCACAACAAAACCAGATCTACAACATTGAAAGCCCTAGGAGTGACCTTCTTGTCAAATTACCTCTTCAGCTTCTCTCTAAATCTGACATACGTTTGGTGGGATGCTCTTCTTTCTTCATCCAAATCGACAATCTGATTAATCCTTGCTTCATATGGACTGACCTCTTGATCTTCAAGTTTTTGAACAAACTGAAATGAAGATAATTACAGATGTAAGGGTAGAAGAGCTTGAGTTCCATACACTAACTCAAATGGGCTCTTACCAGTAGCTCTTTTGGTAGTGATTCTATCAGCCCAAACTGCAAATTTTAGTTTTTCACGACATTTTCTCTTGTTCAACTCCAAGGTTCTCCTAATGATCTTCAACAAGTTCTTATTCCTAGACTCAACTTATCTATTTCCTTGAGGGTTATTGTTTGAAGCATAAGTCAGATTGGTTCTATACTCTTTGCACATTTCCATCAAGGGTTTAGCTCTGAAACACATGGCATTATCAGCAAAAATCTTGACTGGAACACCAAATCTGCATATGAGATGATTTAACAAGAAGTCCGTAACAACTTGGTGTGTTTCTTTCTTGGTGGGGATTTCTTACACCCACTTAGTGAAGTAATCTGTGGCTACAAGGATCCACTTATGTCCAGTAGTAAAAGGGTTTGAAATCTCAACAATGAATTATATTCCTCATTATTTAAAAGGAGCTTCAATTGATACATGTTGCAAAGGAAGGGAGCATGAAGCTTTCATTCTTCCAGAGAAATGCTGCTAGCTTTCACATTTTCTAACCAGAAGGGTTACATATTTGAAGAGAGTAGGATGCCAATAACCGGCTCTCAAAATTTTGTGTGTTGTAACCCTTCAAGTAAAGTGTTCTCCACAAACTCCCCCATGGAGATAAATAACTATTTTGGGAGCTTCATCTTCAGTTACACATTCCAAGAGGACACCTTCAGGGTTCTTCTAAGCCAACCCAAAGTCAGTGATGATGTATTTTTGAGAAGCCATATTGAGGGCTCTTTTCTGATTTTTTATTCAAATGATCAGGGTATCATGAGGTAAAATATTAAATCCTTGTACCACTCAGAACGTACCAACTTCTCAAGAACATCTACCCTTTCTTCCTCTACGTCATTCACTTCCACAGTCTGCAAGTTACTCTCAGCCATAAGTTTAGCAAGACCAAAACCTCTCACCAACTTTATAGTCTGGATATCCATGTCATATTCTTGTAGTTTATTCACCCATCTACCTATTTTTCTTGATATCTCTATCTCTGATAAGATGTCTATTACCATGGTGTGGGGAACATAAGCAACAACTTTTGAACTTAAGATATAAGGCCTAGAAATCTTTGTTGCTTTCACCAAGGAAAATGCTTGTTTTTCCATGATTGTGTATTTTAACTCAACAGCTTGTAAAGCCTTGCTAAAGAAGGAAATAGGTCTCTCACCCCCATCTTCATCCTTCTACAGCAAAACATATGCAATGGTATTGTCAAAAGCAAAGGAGAAGATTTCGAAAGGCTTTTTGTAATTTGGAGCTGCCAAGACAAGTGCATGCTTCAATACTTCTTTGATTCCTTCAAAATCGTGAAAAATATCCTCCTCCCATTTGATAACTTAGTCTTTCCTTAACATACATGTAATAGGAAGAGTCAATTCAACAAAATTAGACACATACGTTCTAATGAAATTGATCTGCCCAAAGAAGGATTGGATGGCCTTCTTTGTTCTTGGAATTGGAACCTTGCCGATTGCTTCTACCCTCTCAGGGTCATTCTATTAGCATATGGATTTTCATGCATGCAAATGACATGCAACAGTGTGGGAACGAAGTCCCTCCTCAATGAAAGTGAGGCTACCTTTATTAAAAACTAAAACTATATTTACATCTGTACATTGAAAATTGTATGTGGGGGGTGTTTTGGAACATCAATGGAAAGAAAATTGAATGAAGGAGATGGAATGAAATGAAGGAAAGGAGTGGAATGGAAAGAACTGAAAGAACATGCAAGAGTTAGGTAAACACAGAGCCTAATATTGCATGAAGAGGAAAGGTGAATAACCAACACAAATAAAATGGAGTTTGAGTTAGTCAAATAGGAATGTGTAAAAGGGAACACACATGAGCGAGTAGATAATCACGGATAGATCACTGTGAACTAGAGAAACCGATTAATAATGTTGACAATAAGATCAAAGATAATATTTTCATGCAATATTCAAACACCTAACATCTAATGAACATAAGAACATCAAATGTTACAAGAGACAATGAATGAGACACAAAGTTTATATTTCATTAACTCAAAAATGTTTTACACAAAAGAACACAAAGTTTCTTCCTGAAACAAAGCTTGCACAAAAGTATTTTCTTCTCGTTTCTCAAAGTCACCCTTTACAAGTGAGCCCCTCACTTCCTTCTATAACCCAAAATTTGGTTACAATGTAGTTAGGGTTTTATATGATCATTAAATAAGGCAGTTAAGTGACCTTCGAATTTTTCAACAACCTTATTAAAAACAACTAAAAATAGAAACCACTTAAGCTAAAAATTCATAAAAGAAATGGGCACATATGGACCCCACTTAAATGACTTGGACGCACACATAGACATCGTAATCAGCAATGCACCACCTAGATCAAGACACCTAGGATTAGTGTCTTATCCATTGGGAAAAGACTCCTCCTATCCCAATCATACATGAATGAACTCATTGACCATGTTGTGCAATCCTCCAAATGACAAGAGTGCTGAGCTTAAAACTTGATCAATTCATCCACCTCTTCGTTTGAAGAACATCCTGGTGTAAGAAATTTTGTCTTCATTTGTATTCGCATTCAAAATTACATAAAATTATCCACATGCTTTGAATACCTTTCCATGGTGAATTCTTCATTTTTCATGAGATCGAAGTCATTACACCACCTTGGCTTGTCAGAATCCAACTCTTAATCTTTTATCGTTGAGAAGATCTTTAAGATCCAAAATTACAATTCACCTCCTAGAGTTATGTCTTTTTTATTTCTCACCATCCCGAAGTGTTGGCATTCTGATTCATTCACGATCGTTCAATTCGAGAACAGAACAACTTAAAGACTGGCCGATGAAGTATTGTGCACGTTGCTAACTAAGAGCTGACAGGGACATGCTTGAATGATGTGGCCTTGCTTGATGATCTGCACAATTGCACCTATCATTGGTCTTGGTTTGTCGATGAATAGATCCGCCACAATGATCAAGTGAAAAATTTATGTAGACAAGATTCTCCCATTATCGATCTCTGTCGATAACAATGACTTTTGACTTTGAAGAGACCAATGCCAATAACTACGACTTATACCGCATAATAAGGAAGTTAGGGGTTATTTTTATTTCAGAGCCATTAGAGCTCAAATTCCACACTGTATAGGTTTCGTGGTGCATCCATGCAACTGATGACCAATTTAGAACAAGTGTTAGAAAAATTGTGACTCGCATTCGGTTGATATGCGATCGCAGAATCAACCTATGTTAATGTGTCCCACATTGGTATCGACGATGTTCTCATACTTTGAATGGAGCATTGAGGTGAGTAGAATGCCCTGGAACCTATACTGCAACATCATTTTGTTTGGAGATGACATGACTATGACATAAACGTGATTTCTCAGCTATTACTTCCATTTTACAAAACTGCATAAATCACCTATAATCCTGCCTTGAGAAAAATAGCAAACCTTGTCCTAAGAAGCTCTCACTGGAAGAGGAAGTATATTAAGGCACCACAAGTTTGTCTGTCAGAAGGTTTTTCCCCATTAAAATTCTTCAGTCAAATATTAAGGGTCAAAGTTGACTCTTCTGAAACTGCTAGGAAAATGAAAGTGTAAAAATGTGAAAATCCCGTTTGGTTTGAGTATGGGAAAAATAACAAACGTTACCATGAGCATCTACAAGTTGGAAATGAAGCATATGAAGGTGGGAATAATTTAACGAAACAATTATTTTCTCTTGAAAATCATCTGGGTTCAAAATATCAACTCCTAAAGTGAGACAACTTGATAGGCTGAAAACTGCACGCGCAGTGAAATCATGCAAACTACATTTTACTTGGCTCCATGAAATTTATCAAACGAGGTGCTGTGCATTTGAATTTTCACAAATAAGTACATGAATTTTGGAAGAATTCAACAAACTAAACCGTTTCTCTTGACGATTTCCTGCGCTCAAGATATGAATTCGTAAATTAGGCCTTTCGCCAAACTGAAACTGTGCACTCAGAAAAATCGAGCAAACTGGGTTTTTCTCGGGTTCGTGAAAAATATCAAATGAGGATCTGTGCATTTGAAATTTGGCAAATGAGTATACAAAGATGAGGAGAATTTGACGAACCAAACCTTTCTTCGTGACGATCATCCGACTTCGAGATATAGAGATCCAAAGTTGATTATTTTACCGGATAGAATCCACGTCACATTCTTTGCGCATCTATCATTTTCTTTATTAGATTCATTTTGCTTGCAAATGCGTGGAATTCCTTTGAATGATTTTTTTTTGAATCTTTCTCACCAATGCGTGATGAAAGTATATATATATATATATTTTTAATTAAATTCTCTCAATTTTTAATGATTTCGCAGATGATTGATTTAAATATTTTTCTTCTTTGGCAGCGAATGACCTCTTTCTGTATTGGCATGGATATTTATTTCAATGTGAACTTCCAAACAACTGCTGTGTGGAAATTTCCTCCTTATCTTTGTTGCATGCATGGGTATTTCCTTTCGCTGCGTGATTAATTCCTCCTCCTAGTCCTTGGCTAAGGCGTGGAAATTATTTTTTATTGTCTTTGCTATCTCCTTGTTGTTTTGGATTTTCCTCCCCTTTGAAACCTGTGTGCAAACTTTGCTTTTGTTTTATTTTATGTGTGGGTTGTGCTTTTCTTGGACTATTCTCAACCTCTCATACCTAGCCTTCGTACTTTTCTTTATTTAAAAATTGTTCTTCTTCCTTCCCAAGGTGTGGCTTCTCTATTCCAACGTGAAGATCTTCTTTCTCTTTTATTTGAAAATTGTTCTTTCTCTCCCTCCTGTCCTGCATTTGACTGTCCTCTTTCCTCCTAGGCGTGTGAATTTCTCCCTTTTTTTTATTATATCAGAAACTGTTCTATTCCTCCAGCTGGGTGTGGACTGGTGCGTGGGAAAGGAGCCTCCTCCTTGCGTGGATTCTCCTAATTTTCTTGTTTTTTTAAAGCATGCGTGAACCTTTTACCTCCAGGTATGATTGGATTTTGGTAGACCATTTTTTCCTTTTCTTTGACGCGTGGCGAAGGGATTTACTTTCTTCTTTTTAAAACATGCAAAGGATTTATATTTGGTTTGGCAGTATGTGGGGTTCCCGATCCAGCTCCACCTCTCCTCTGCCCAATGCGCAGGTTCAACACAAATGCTTCTGCACTCTCTCTCTCTCCCAAGGTGTCTCCTTCAGGCTGCTTCTTGGATTTGAGAACAGTTTGCTGCTTGTTTTGGACTATTCTTAGTTCCCTTTGCATGCGTGGCGCTATTTGATCTTGACTATTCCTTCTTTCTTAGAAAAATGCGTGGAAGATTGTTAGATGTAACCAAATCATCATGTCCTTCAGAATAAATAAGAAGCAAATCTTCGTATGACTTTTTCCAACGGGTTTGATGGAGGCAGTTACAAGGATTGATTCAACTTCCTCTCTTCCCGTGTAGTGGGCTTAAGTGCCATGGGGAAATGGGGAAAGCAACGGACAATTTCCAACAAGAATGGAAAAGTGGGTTGGAAATCCCCGTTCAATTTCCCCATGTGGGAAATTGGGGAATTTCCTACTCATTAGCCAATCCATGATTTGGCAATTGGTGAAGAAAACCCCACATGCGGGAAATTGGAAGAAGATTGCTAAGAAAGGGAATATCCGGGTTCAGGAAGCCAAATTGGCTTCCCGGCAGTTGGAAGCGTAAGCTTACTTCCCCAGCATTAAAATTTATCGAACGAACTTTTTAATTAATATTTATTTAATTAAATACTTCTCAAGTGATTTAAAATTAATTTAGTCAAACAATGAGCAATTAATTAATTAAATATTAATTGATTGATTTTAATGTATTTTAATGGAATTTAAAGCTTGGCGGGAAGAGTTCTTGCCCAAAAAGGACGAAATGAAGAGTGAAACGATAAAAAAATGAGACGATCACAATGATGGAAATGAACTATGCAAAGTAACACTTTAAAAAAAATTCAAATTTTCATTTTTAATTATTTTTAACAATTTTGCGAAGTCAAAATTGGTTGATAACAGCAGGCTCCGATTGGGGACAAGGACTTCATGGATGCAGCAATGGACCCAAACCAAAATATTAACGAACATGATCACAAAATGATGGGGCACAAAAATGGGGCGACATAAGAAAAGAGACCAAAAACAGGGAAACAAATAAACCAAAATCCTAATTACTTATGTACATATGGGGAACAACCTGTTTTCAATTCTGGTAATGCTTGAGATACTGCCCATTGTAGGGAAAAGGAAAATGAGTTCCATCAGGATATGCCAAGTAATAGGTACCATCTCCACAGAAATGTCTTATTTTGAACGGTCCTAGGAACAACGAGTCAAACTTCCCATGCTTTCCTTTCGGATCACATCTTTTGTCCCAGAGAAGAACTAAGTCATTGATTTGAAACTGTCTCTCCCTAGTTTTCCTGTCAAACAAATTTTTAACCTTGGATTGATGTTCCTCGATCCTCTTTGCCACTTGAATTCTTTGTTCCTCGAGCTTGCTTAGGAAAATGATCCTCTTATCTAATGCATTGGTGAAGCATTCATCATCAACTTCCTGAGCTAATTTTAATTCTGGTAAATACAATGTGATGGGAATTTGAGCATCGGTTCCATATAAAAGTTCAAATGGAGACATCCCGATTTCCCTTTTGGGAGTTATACAGTCAGCCCACAATGCATCGTATAATTTTTTGTGCCAAGTTATGTGATTTTCTTCAACTAACTTGTGCACAATAGTAATGAGGTTTTTGTTGTTGGATTCAACCTGACCATTTCCTTGAGGGTAGTAATATGATGAATGAGACAAAGATATCCCATATCCATAACAAAAACCTATCATCTCTGTAGAAGAAAAATTTGAGGCATTGTCCATCACAATCTTTTGTGGAATTCCATAACGAACCAATATATTTTCTTTGATGAAATCACATATTACTGCAGTAGATGTTTGTTTTACCGGTATAGATTCTACCCACTTTGTAAAGTAATTAGTTATGGTGAGCACATGAGTATGATGAGTGCTAGAATTAGGATTCAAAACCCTAATGAAATCTAAACCTGATTGTTGAAAGGGTTCTTCAATGATAACTGGCTTCAAAGGCAATGCTACCAACTTTGGTCTTCCAAAAAATTGTTGAAAGGCTTCACATTTTGTCACCCATTTCTGAGCATTAGAAAACATAGTGGGCCAATAATAATGTGCTCTCAAAATTTTATGGGCTGTTACTGGGCCAGAGAAATGACCACCGCAAGAATGATTGTGGAAAGCTTCCAACAACCTAGGTTGTTGCTCTTTATCAACACATCTAAGGAACATGTCGTCAATACCTTTCTTGAACAACGTGTTATCCCAGATGATGTACCTAGTAGCTCTTAGTTTGATAGCTCATTTCTCCTTAGCTGTCAGATCCTCTGGACACTCACCATATGTGAGGAAGTAGGCAATATCAGAATAGCATTAATCTGTGGTACTGACAAAAACTACCAATGGTAAATTATCTTCAACTAGTTCTTCTTCAGAGTTATCTCGTGGTTCATTCTCTACACTAAGTTGGCAGAGTCCTCTTCCTTGAACCAACTTAGTAGGCTTGATGTCCAAACAATATTCTTGGATCTTAGAGACCCAATTACCTCTTTTAGTTCTCGGTTCCTATTGTGTCAACATTGATTTCGCCATGGTGTCCAAAACTAAGACTTTGGTGTTAGAATTCAACATGTAGTACCTGAAGTGTTTCAGTACTCTTACCACCGCGTACGCATGTCTCTTAAGAGGAGTGTGATTAAGTTCATGTTTCTTGAATCCCGAACTCATGAATGTGATAGGAGATTCGATCCCCTCTTGATTGTGTGTGGCGAAGCATAGCAATAGATTATAAAATTCTTTTTAAAATTGGGACACACCAATGTAGGAGCTCTAGCAATAACACTCTTGATTTGGTCGAATGCCTCTCTACCTTCCTTTGACCATTTGAAAGATTATTTTCCTTTCATCATATCAGTGATTTCTTTAGTCAACTCGGAAAAATTTGTCATGAATCTTCTCAAAAAGTTCACCTTCCTAAAGAAGGAGTGGACCCCAGGCTTACTTGTAGGCAGGGAAAGATTCTTTATAGCTTGAACGCATTCAGAATCAATCTTAGTTCCTTCCTTAGAAACAATATGACCTAGGAGTTTCCCTTCTGTAACTCCAAACATGGACTTTTTTAGATTCAAAGAAATCTTATGAAGTCTGCACCTTTGCAATATTTTCTCCAAATCCCTTAGGTGATCCTCTCGTTCCTTGGAGAACACTGTCAAGTCATCTAGGTATATCACAATGATCTTGTCTTTATAATATGAAAACACCATATCCGTGGCCCTTTGAAAAGTTACACCGGCATTGATCAAGCCGAAGGGCATTCTTCTATACACAAACGTACCCCAGGGGGTAGTGAACGCGGTTTTATGTGGATCTTCTCTAGCCACTTCGATCTAATTATAGCTAGAGAAACCATCTAGTATAGATAGCATTTCCGATCCAGTTATTGCCTGCAAAATATGGTCCATGACTTACAGTGGTAGTTATCCTTCAAAGAAGCTTGATTAAGATTGTGAAAATCCACGCAAATCCTGATTTCTCCATTTTTCTTGCGAACCGATACAATATTAGCTATCCAGGTCGAATGTCAAATAGGAAACACTATTCGTGCATCTAGCATCTTTTGAACTTCATGAAATATTGTCCCTACAGTCTTGGGATTATATTGTCTTTCCTTCTACCCGAATGGAACTACACTAGGCTTTAAGGGTATGGCATGCTCCATTTCCCTGGGTCGGAAAGACTTCAAGTCTTCATATGAATAATCCAAAACGTCAAAATATTTGGTAAGGAGATTTATGAATTTCCTGCACTCCTCAAGTGAGCAACACTTGCCAATATTGATCAAGCAAGGTTTATCCTTGGTACCGATATTAACTTGCTCATAGTTAGTGGAATTCACAAGTACTGCTTGCTCCTTATCTTTGATAAACCTGTCATGTTTGTCAAAAATTTATTCAAGTGAAACCAATCCTTTAGGAATTTTATTTCCTTTGAGTTGAATGATGCCATCACCAAGATCTTCATTCTCAAATCCTTCCTGAATGGGTGAGGTAGTTGACTCGTGAAATGTCGAATCACTTCCTTTAAAGTACAATTGTTCAAAATTTTCTCTCTTTTCCAAGAAGGCAATATTTTTTTGATCATCATTAAATACTTGCCAATTTTCTGAATTGTCAAGAACACTTGGCCTAAAGACCATTTCAATGGTGTATTTGACTTGATCAAATTCTGAATGAGAAATCATTAGTGAAGCTGAGACTGCTAGAGAATCCAAGATGTCATTCTTTTCATGAGGGACAGATTTAATGGAAAAAGTGTTGAAGACTTCTATTGTGTCCCATAGTTTATTCCTATAGTGTCTCAAATTATCATTATTTACTTGGAACTAATTTCTTACTTGTTTCATGATCAATTCCGTATCTCCGAAGACTTCCAAATTTTTGATCCCTTTCTCCTCTGCAACTTGGAGGCCAAGGATTAGCGCCTCATACTCTGTAGTGTTATTAGTATTTGAAAATTCAAGTTTGTAAGAAAAAGGAAACATCTCACCATTTGCAGATATGAGCACCACTCCTGCACCAGAGCCCGTCAAGAAATAACTTCCATTGAACTCAAGAGTCCAAATCTTATTGAAAACTTGACAAGTGATCTCAGGGGTATAAATCTATGTATTCATCATATAATTACCCATACTTGAGCCATGGAAAAGTATCTGTGTGCAAGGATCTTCAGATTTAGTTACCATGAACTTTCCCTGAGCTTCAACATAAGATTTTTCATTTCTCCACTGATAGGAATCATGGCGTGAGACCAGTCCATTTGAATCTCACCACCCAAATCCCTGCAAAATTTTCTGCTCAACAAAATTCCATATGAGGCAGGAATATCAGCAACTAAAATAGTTACCTTAACTCACTTTTGAGGGAATTGGGCTAAAACCATTTGGGCATCTTTAATCTTCTCGATTAGAGGAACTTTCTTGGTTTCCATGGAGTAACACTATCTGAATGTTCTCGTACAAGTCAAACTAAGAGCATGTGCTACTTTTTCCAGCATCACATTATTTGAGGCTCTAGAGTCTATAATGTAATTACTTAATTTGCATCCGTTGATCAGAAAGGACACAAAGAAAGGTTGGATCTTTTCATTTGGAGGTGTAGTGGCCACCACAATATTTTGAGTTTTCCCATCTTTGGGAGTCTTCAAAATTCCTTTGGAGGAATGAATAGTAGAGTCACCTTTGATAAACTAGACCAATTTCTTGAGCTGATCCTTGTTATTCATATCTTCTATAATTTCTTCATATTCGTCTTCCTCATAGGAATGATACTCAAAGAAGTGATTATTACTTTCCGCCTCAGGGTCTTCAACTTCAGGTTCAGATGTCTCAGAATCAGGCTCTTCCTCATTAACCTGAAGGACTTCAATCTCATCATCACTTTCTTTAATGACATCACATTTTGAATTTATTGCGAGAGTTGCTGCAATATCAAGCCTCGTTGGAGAACTTGCAATCCTGGATTTGTTGGGAACGTAACCTTTTCTCGGGATGTTTTTGTAAGGAGCAGGTCTACTACTTTGAGCAACTTGATTTTTCAAAGCTAGCACATCATTAGCCAACTTAGTGAGTATAATTTCTGAAGCATTGGGCGTTTCTTGACTCTTTCCTTTGAGGGAATTTTTCTTGAATTTTCCTACCATGATTAAGTCATCTTTAATTTCTATGGCCAAAGATTGAGCAAGTTCCAAAGTAGCCACTGTAGGCCTTCTTAGCTGATAGAACACTTTTGGTTGTTGTGCGTTAATAAAGAAACATTTTTGTCCATCAAGGTTAGGACGAATCCTGGCAGGAACTTTGTTCACCATTTTGTTGAATTTAGCCTCAAAATTCCTCATGGATTCTGTTCACTCTTTCTTCGCCTGAGATAGTTGAGCAAGAAGAGCATGTTCGTATTTTATCATTTTGAATCGATTTTCAAACTTGGTTTTCATATCATTCCAATTTGTGATACATCCATTGGGTAGATGATGAAACCAATCTGCAGCAACATCATGCAATGTTTTGACAAAGAGTCGAATAGCAACATATTCATATTCTACTGATAAAACAACACATGCAGCAAAAAAGGTAGAAATATGGTCATCTGGTGATGTCTTCCCATCTCCATTGAACTTGGGAAGAATCTTTCTTGATCCATCGTGGGAGTTCATGTTGAGCAGGTAAGGCCAACGGGCCTATGGAATTTCCCCATGGTACATTGGCTTCCATTTGAAGAAAGGTGGTATGTGAAGGTAAAACAACGTGAGCAAGGACAAGTGCTTGAATAGTAGTGATTCCTTCCTTCCTTGCTCTTTTAGGACTTGATGCAAGGCTTGAAGATCTACGAGGTGTATTCTTCTTTGGAGGAGATAACGTGAAACCAAATTTTCCTTGAAAGTCAAAAGTGGGTTCAGATCGACCTTTAGCTTTTTCTCCTCGTGTAAACCTCTTTCCTTCTAGTTTGGAATATTTGTGGTGAAGGGATTAATGGCGTGTTTGACCAGCTCTATCATTATCTCTTCGCTCTCTTTCTTGAGTTATTTGTGCTTGAACAACTCTAGCAACTCTCGTGGCTTTCTCTTCTTCATTATCTAGTATTGATGTGGCGAGATGAAAATGATGGTTACTCGTGCACTTTTCCAAAATAGCTTGCCTCAAATCTGATAATATGTCTTCTTGAGTATCTGTAAAAACAAGATTTGGTTGCAAGATAGGTGGGTTACCTGTAATATTCATACAACTTATTACCTTTGTGGAAGAGGACCAACGTCGGTGAACAATGATCAACACATGTCCAGAAGGTCTCTTGGCCACAAGTGCAGGTGCTCTTCTTCTATGGTCTTCGATGTAGATTTCTTTGTCAATGGCTCTATCAATAGCCAAAAATTATTGCAAACTTTCACGATTTTCCCAAGCTACTATTCAAAGTTTGGCAGCAATGTCTCCTTGGAAATCTTCATCGGGCACAGGGTTCATTTGAAGAACTTGAGATTGTGCAGAGGGGATAGTCATAAAGATTTAACCAAGCACTGGTTAAAAATTCCTGAATCCCCAATAGAGTCACCAAAAAATATTAGCATATGGATTTGCATGCATGCAAATGACATGCAACAGTGTGGGAACGAAGTCCCTCCTCAATGAAGGTGACGCTGCCTTTATTGAAAACAAAAACTGTATTTACATCTGTACATTCAAAATTGTATGTGCGGGGTGTTTTGGAACATCAATGGAAAGAAAATAAGGAAAGGAGTGGAATGGAAATAACTGAAAGAACATGCAAGAGTTAGGTAAACACAGAGCCTAATATTACATGAAGAGGAAAGGTGAATAACCAACACAAATAAAATAAGAGTTTGAGTTAGTCAAACAAGAACGTGTAAAAGGGAACACACATGAGCAAGTAGATAATCAAAGCTTGATCACTGTGAACTAGAGCAACCGATTAATAATGTTGACAATAAGATCAAATATAATGTTTGAATGTAAGATTCAAACACCTAACATCTAACGAACATAAGAACATCAAATGTTACAAGAGACAATGAATGAGACACAAAGTTCGTATTTCATTAACTCCAAAATGTTTTTCACAAAAGAACACAAAGTTTCTTCTTGAATCAAAGCTTGAACAAAATTATTTTCTTCTCCTCTCTCAAAGTCGCCCATTACAAATGAGCCCCTCACTTCCTTTTATAACCCAAAATTTGGTTATAAAGTAGTTAGGGTTTTACATGATCATTAAATAAGGCACCTAAGTGAAATTTGACTTTTTCAACAACCTTATCAAAAACAACTAAAAATAGAAACCACTTAAGTTAAAAATTCATAAAAGAAATGGGCACATGTGGACCCCACTTAAATGATTTGGACACACAGATAGACATCATAGTCAGCAATGCGCCACCTAGATCAAGACACCTAGGATTAGTGTCTTATCGATTGGGCCTAGAGTCCACCTATCCCGATCATACATGAATAAACTCATTGACCGTGCTCTGTAATCCTCCAAATGACAAGACTACTGAACTTAAAACTTGATCAATTCATCCACCTCTTCATTTGAGAAACATCATGGTGTAAGCAATTTTGTCTTGATTTGTATTGACATTCAATATTACATACAATTCTCCAAATGCTCTGAATACCTTTCCATGGTGAATTCTTCATTTTTCACGAGATCGAAATCATTATGCCACCTTGGCTTGTCAGAGTCCAACTCTTAATCTTTTTTCCTTGAGAAGATCTTCAAGAGAAAAATTACAATTCACCTCCTAGAGTTATGTCTTTTTTCTTTGTCACCTTTCCGAAGTGCTGGCATTCTGAATCACTCATGATCATTCAATTCGAGAATAGAACAACTTAAAGACTAGTCAATGAAATATTGTGCACGCTGCTAACTGAGAGCTGACAGGGACATGATTGAATGATATGACCTTGCTTGATGATCTACACAATTACACCTGTGGTTGGTCTTGGTTTGTCGATGAATAGATCTGCCACAATGATCAAGTGAAAAATTTATTTAGACAAGATTCTCCCATTATCAATCTCTGTTGATAACAATGACTTTTCACTCCAAAGAGATCAATGCCAATAGCTACGACTTATACCGCATAATGAGGAAGTTAGAGGTTATTTCTATTTCAGAGCCATTGGAGCTAAATCGCCACAGTATATAGTTTTCGTGGTGCATCCATGCAAGTGATGACCAATTTAGAACAAGTATTAGGAAAATTGTGACTCGCCTTGGCCCTTCGGTTGATATGTGATCGTAGAATCGACCTATGTTAATGTGTCCCACGTTGGTATCAATGATATTCTCATACTTTGAATGGAGTGTCGAGGTGAGTAGAATGCCCTAGAACCTATACCACAATATCATTTTTTTGGGAGATAACATGACTGTAACAGAAACATGATTTCTTGGCTATTACTTCCATCTTACAAAACTGCATAAATCGCCTATAAACCTACCCTGGGAAAAATAGCAAAGCTTGTCCTGAGAAGTTCTCACTACATGAGGAATTATACTAAGGCACAGCAAGTTTGCGTGTAAGAAGGTTTTTCTCCAATAAAATTCTTCATTCAAATATTAACGGTCAAAGTTGACTCTTCTGAAACTGCTAGGGAAATGAAAGTGTAAAAATGTGAAAATCCTGTTTGGTTTGAGCATGGGAAAAATAACAAACATCACCCTGAGTATCTACAAGTTGGCAAAGAAGCATATGAAGGTGGGAAGAACTGAAAAAAACAATTTATTTTATCTTGATGATTATCTAGGTTCAAAATATCAACTCTCAAAGTGAGTCACCTTGATAGGCTGAAAACTGCATGCGCAACGAAATCATGCAAACTACATTTTATTTGGCTCCGTGAAAAATATCAAAAAAAAGTGCTGTACATTTGAAATTTTGTACAAATAAGTACATTGAATGTTGTAAGAATTAAACGAATAAAACTGTTTCTCTTGATGATTGTCTGGGCTCAAGATACGAATTCTTAAAGTAGGCCTTCCGCAAGACTGAAACTGCGCACACGGCAAAATCGAGCAAACTGGGTTTTTCTCGGGTTCATGAAAAATATCAAATGAGGTTTTGTGTATTTGAAATTTGGAAAATGAGTACACGAAGATAAGGAGAATTCAACGAACTAAACCTTATTTCGCGATGATCATCCTACTTCAAGATATAGAGCTCCAAAGTTGATTATTTCGACGGATAGAATCCGCGTCACATTGTTTGCGCATCTATCGTTTTCTTTATTAAATTCATTTTTCTTGCGAATGCATGGAATTCCTTTGACTGATTTTTTTTTGAATATTTCTCACGAATGTGTGATGAAAGTGATTTATATATATATTTTTAATAAAATTCTCCCAATTTTTAATGATTTTGCACAGGATCGATTTTAATATTTTTCCTCTTTGGTAGTGAATGACCTCTTTCTGTATTGGAGTGGATATTTATTTCAATGTGAACCTCCAAACAGCTATTGTGTGGAAATTTCCTCCTTATCTTTATTGCATGCATGGGTATTTCCTTTAGCTGCGTGATTAATTCCTCCTCATTAGCTAAGGCGTGGAAATTATTCTTTATTGTCTTTTGTTGTCTCCTTTTTGTTTTGGACTGTCCTCCCCCTTTGAAACCTGTGTGGAAACTTTGTTTTTGTTTTATTTTATGTGTGGGATGTGCTTTTTTTGGACTATTCTCCACCTCTCATACATGGCCTTCTTACTTTTCTTTATTTAAAAAACTGTTCTTCTTCCTTCCCAAGGCATGGCTTCTCTATTCCAACGTGAAGATCTTCTTTCTATTTTATTTGAAAACTGTTCTTTCTCTCCCTCCTGTCCTACGTTTGGACTGTTTTGACTGTCCTCTTTCCTCCTAGGCATGTGAATTTCACTTCTTCTTTTTTATTATATCAAAAACTGTTATATTCCTCCAGCTGGGTGTCGGAAAGGCGCCTCCTCCTTGCATGGATTCTCCTAATTTTCTTGTTTTTTTAAAGCATGCGTGAACCTTTCTTTTACCTCCAGGTATGCTTGGATTTTGGTAGACCAGTTTTTCCTTTTCTTGGACATGTGGAGAAGAGATTTACTGTCTTCTTTTTAAAACATGTGCAGGATTTGTATTTGGTTTGGCAGTGCGTAGAGTTCCTCAGACAGCTCCACCTCTCCTCTGTCCAATGCATAGGTTAAACACAAATGCTTCTACACTCTTTCTCTCTCCCAAGGTGTCTCTTTTAGGATGCTGCTTGGATTTGAGAACAATTTGCTGCTTGTTTTGGACTGTTCTTATTTCCCTTTGCATGTGTGGAGCTGTTTGATCTTGGTTGTTCCTTCTTTCTTAGAAAAATGCGTGGAAGATTGTTAGATGTAACCAAAATATCATGTCCTTCAGAAGAAATACGAATCAAATCTTTGCATGACTTTTTGCAACGGGTTTGATGGAGGAAGTTATGAGGATTAATTCAACTTCCTCTCTTCCCGTGTAGTGGGATTAAGTGTCAGGGGGAAATGGGGAAAGCAACGAACAATTTCCAATGGGAATGGAAAAGCGGGTTGGAAATCCCCATTCAATTTCCCCATGTGGGAAATTAGGGAATTTGCTGCCCATTAGCCAATCCATGATTTGGCAATTGGTGAAGAAAACCCCATGTGCAGGAAATTGGAAGAAAATTACCAGGAAAGGGGAAATCCGAGTGGCAATTGGAAGCATAAGCTTACTTCCCTGGCATTAAAATTTGTCAAAAGAACTTTTTAATTAATATTTATTTAATTAAATACTTCTCAAGTGATTTTAAATTAATTTAATCAAACAAGGAGCAAAATTAATTAATTGATTTGAATGTATTTTAATGTGATTTAAAGCCTGGCAGGAAGAGTTCTTGCTTGAAAAGAACGAAACGAAGAGTGAAATGATTACAAAAATGAGGCAATCACAATGAGGGAAATGAACTACACAAAGTAACACTTTTCAAAATTTTCAAATTTTCATTTCGAATTATTTTTAACAATTTTTCGAAGTCAAAATTGGCCGATAACACGATCATGACACTAGCGTTTGAAACAATATGACCAAGAAACTTGGCCTTTTGCACTCCAAAATGTCACTTCTTTGGATTCAAAGAGATTCCAAATTCGCTACATCTAATCAACATTATTTCCAAGTGCTGCAAGTGATCTCTTCTACTTATTGAAAACACAATCACATCATCTTGATAAACTGCAATGAAGTCATTGATGTAACCAACAAAAGCAACATCCATTGCTCTTTGGAAGGTAGCTCCAGCATTCACGAGACCAAAAGGCATTCTTACATAGACATATGTTCCCCAAGGAAAGGTAAAGGTAGTTTTAAATCTTTCTGACTCCTTGACAACAACTTGATTGTAGCCAAAGAAACCATCCAAGGTGGACAACAATTCAGATCCAATCACTAACTACAACATGTTTTCCATGTTTGGCAAAGGATAATTGTCTTTGAATGAAGCTCTATTTGTATTTCTGAAGTCTACACAAAGTTTGATATCTCCATTTTTCTTTCTGACTATCACAAGGTTTACAACCCAAGAAGGATATCTTATGGGCTGAATGATCCCTCCCTCCTTCAGTTTCTTAAATTCATCTTACATCTTCATGGAGAGGAGTGGATTAATTTTCCTCTAATTTTGTCTGAAGGGCTTGGCATTTGTTTCAAGACTAATCACATGTTGAAACAAGTCCGCTCTATATGCTTTCAGCTCTAGATAAGACCAAGCAAGACAATCCTGATATTTCTTCAATAGTTGAACATAGGACTATTTTTCCTCTTTATTTAGATTTCTACCCAACCAAACTTTTCTTGGTTTATCATTAGTTCCCAAGTTATTCTCTTCCACATCCCTTGAGGCAGACATGTTTCTGTTGATGATGTAATCAACATTGTCAAAATTTGACTCAAGTGCAATAAGATCTCTAGGAATGGTGTTAGTTTTCAATTGAATAATATCATTTCCAAAAAAAGTCTCTCTTCCTTCAGTCACACACACCATTGGATACTAGTCAATATTCTGATATAAAAACTCACCTTGATTTTGTAAGAACCTTTACACTTAAGCATCATCATTAAACACTTTCCAATGCTTGATGTTGTCAGGGATAGTTGGCCTAGTTAACACTTCAATATTATACTCACAATAAGGTGAAATGGTGCAATTTCCAAATCTTGACCCCAACATTGCCAACTTGGCAATAGCAACATTGAAATTCTTATCATGATGCACAATGTTGAAGGAATCAAACATCTCAATTAGATCCCAAACTGCATGTTTGTACTATTTCATTCGATGATTTTTTGTAGCATTAAATTTTCTTATTTGTTTGACAACTAGCTCTGAATATCCTTTTTCAATGATGTCCATGAAACCATACTTCCATTTAATTCTCAGACCCAACAACAAGGCTTCATATTCAGCAATGTTGTTAGTACATTCAAAATTAAGCTTGAAGGTAGAAACAAACTCTTCCAAGCTAGGAGAAATCAGAATTATACCAGCACCATTTCAAAATTTTGAGCAATCTCCATAAAATAGCAAGGTCCAAGGGGAACCTACCTATTCAAGGAACTTTTACTAAACCATTTTGTGTTCTTTGCCATCAAAAAACCCAACAAAGTTATTAGCATCTACTTTAGCAAACAACACCTCATAGGAAGCATTGTTAAGATCTCCAATAAGGTGTAACATCTTTTCTCCATAGAGCTTGAAAAGGATGCCTTCAATGGGAATAGTGGCAAAAGAAAGGTCCATTTGAATAGTCCCACCAACACTTGTAGCCCACTTTCTTGACAAAAGCATACCCCATGTGGCAGGGCAATCAACAATCACAACATCAATTTTCAAACTCTTACCCGGATAGGCTATAAGTTATACCAAAAAACTCTTTACACAACCAACTACCAGAATTTCTCTTGAGTCCATGGAAGTAAAATTTCCATAGATTGTTGTCACTTTGATATCCAACTCATTCATGACTTCTAGAGACATGACAATGCATGATGCACTGGAATCAAACACACAATTGTGATGTAGTCTATCCTTTATGATCAAAGTTGTAAAGAATGGATCAACATTCAATTGGGAATCAACCAAGGATGTCCCCAAGTATACCTCAAGTGTTTCTCCAAGATATTCTAACTCTTGTGGTGTTTCAAGGTCTGCAATGATTTGAGGAGGACTTTTAACAATGTTTAAATTTCTACTTGGGGTACTCTTCTCCTCTTTCAATCCCAATTACTCAAATGCTCTCTTATTGTTCTCAAGAACCCTAAGCACCTCAATGATTCGAACACTCACTTTTATTTGGATCAATACTTGGGCTATGTCATAGGGAAATTTCTTTGGCAAGGCAAGATTAGAAGAAAAATAAGCTTATTCATTAGATAGCATGGGATTCTTGGTAGCTTGGGCATGAGGAGGACTAAAATTTTTTCCTGGGACGATAGAGCTTTTTGCAGGTGTTTCTCTTCTAGGAGATTCTTTAGGAATACTTGTAAGCAAGGGTGTTTTAGGTTTGGCTTGATGCCTAACTCCCTTAACAGCCTTGCTCCTAGTGTTATACTCTTTCTCTTGAGCCACAACAACATTCATTCACAACTGTCTATCTTCCTCTGAAGGGATATGACCATCATACTTCTTAATCATCAAAGCTCTTAAGTATTCAAATTCATTGTTAGGAATCTCAAAAGCTTGCACTACATCTACCTCAAGAGTATGAGAGGGAAGGACTTGTACCCATTTGATGCAATCCCAAAAGGTTACAGCTATCCTTGCACTTATTACCTCAGTTGATGTTGCTCCTTCTTGTGAGCTTGAAGAATATCCCACCATGCAGATATCATCATCAGTACCATCACCATATTTTTGGTCCATTTCACATGGACGATGGGGTATAAAAAACTTAGCACACTAATCAATATCAATAACTTCCTTAATAGTAGCACCCCTAGCAATTAGGGGATCAGGTAACAATCTTCCTTCATGTGCTTGAGGATGTCTATTTGTAGACCCCATGGGTTCTTTCCCTCTATCATTTTTCCTTTGATCACCTCTAGGATGATTGGAAAATCTGTCATGGTTTCATATTTTTTGTTGACCTAGTGAAGTCTTCCCAATGCCCTTCTCTTCCCAAGCTAACTTGTATGATATTTCTTTGACGACCCCTGCCAAAGTTTTCACAACCTCCTCCAAATTAGTACACTTGCTAGCTTGAGTTTTTTCAGGGTTTATCAAATTTACACCATCTCTCTTGAGAGGTTTCCCAATTACTTTGATATTGTTCTCAATCTGCATTGCCATGGTAAAGGCATACCTTAAATTGGTAGGGTTCTTGTCTCTTAGGTAATAGGTTGCTTTCTTCTCAAATGCATCTGCATATTTGATTAAACAAGATTCATCACAAGGCCTCATATTAACAATTATTCTTCTCAATGTTTTGTTAAATCTTGTGTTAAATTCATGCACTTATTCATTGGGGTTCTTCTTAATATTTTCGAATTCAGACAATAGAAACCTAGGATCAGGTTTGTCACCATATTGCAACCTAAATGCATTCTTCATTTTAGTCCAAGAATCAATAATATTATCAGGTAGAGCCTTGTAACAATCTGTTGCATCTGCTTCTAGTGTATGAATGACCAATTTGACATACACATCTTCAAATACTATTTATAAATCCTCCATCATGTTAAAAAAATGTTTGAGATGTTGATCACCAGTTATTGCATTGTTACCTTGGAATTTTGGAAATCTATTTCTAAAATCTTGAGGGATAGCATTTGGATAACCATTCATTCCTCTAAATTTTATAGGACCAAAGGTATTAACAACAAATGGAGGTATAGGGGGAGGATAAGCCATATTATTTTGAGGTGGTGATATTGGAGGTGAAACAAACTGATGAGGAGTGAGAGGTCTTTGGGGAATATAAATGTAATCTTCAAAATGGATATCCCATATAGGATCAGCTTCTTGATAAACTCTAGCAGATTTGGAAAAAACAAGGGTAGAATGGGGAGCAAGATTTTCAAAGAAAAATGAAGGTCCCTCTCTTGAGAGAGAATGAAAATTTTCAAGAGGAATATCTGATTCCGATTTACCTGAAGAAGAACTGCAGTCCTCAATGACAGGCTAATCAATCTCAAGTTCAATGAAGGGAACTTCCTTCCTTGAGCTCTGCTCTCCAACAACCTTCCAAACTCTTCTCCCTTCTAACTCTAAGTTCCTTGAATCTAAAAACAACTTGTTAGCAAAGTCTCTAATGAAGAGAGATCTTCTTCCTTCTAGTTTTGTAGAGATTAGCAACACCAAAAAAAAAATGAAAGAAAGCTAAGACACTGGTATTTATCAAGATCAAAACAACATGGAGTCGCCACTAAGGACTTTCACCCTAGTTGTGTAAATGCACTGAAATACTCTGTCAAACACCTATCAGCACTGAAAATATTGCCAAATGTTATAGATCAGATCTTCCTTTTCTTGAATCTATCAACCACAAATGCAAATTAAGTGGAACTACTACTGGAAATTGATAAAATTGTAGAATTTTTTTGAAACCTTTGCATACACCTTGTAAATCTGAATATAGAATGATGCTTTAACAATATATTTGTAGACATAACTTGGAAGACACATTACCAGGGTTTGATATGCATTCAAATATTTTAAATATGTATGCACATGGATTAGATTGAACTAAGAATGTCTCCGGAAATGGTGCCACTGGTGTTAGTGCCCAAATTTGTTCTCCTTTTCAGTCTGAGCAGCATCAAAGATATGCCATGAAGCTTGAAGACACAGGGATCATGGTGTGTGCCGTTTTGTATCCAGGGATATGATCTACCTGACAATTAAATTTTTGTAGAGATGGATAACACTCAAATAGGACTTGATCTTGTCCTCATTGTTTTAGGTTGTGCCTTTCAACCAAGGTAAGAGAACCTATTTTGTAACCCTCAAATCATGAAGGAGATGAAGATATCCCACAATCTGTGCAAATATTATGAAGGGGCCTTGGGAAAATATGATCAACAAACCAAATCTAACTTTCACAAGTTTTCACTTCAAGATTATGGAGATACTTTCAATGCAAGACAAGGGTTACTGAAGACATTTTGAAATCCTGATCTATTTTTCATACTTTAGGAAATGGATTTTTATCTTTTGTGGGTATACATGTCAAAACAGGCGTAAAACAGGGTAGGATTAGTTGTTTTGAATGATTTTGGGTGGGAGTTTAGATAAGACAAACCAAGGTCCGCCAGACTCTTTAAAGATTTCAACAAAATATGGAGAAACTTAACAACAGAAAGTATCAAAATGGTTAATCGTCCCTTTAACCAGGATATGTGCATCAAATGGAGGCCCAAATCTACACTTTTCCACACAATCTTTGATCATCTATCACAAAATCTTGAGTTAGAATGAACCAATGAAGCATTTAGCAATCACTATTTAATCATGATCTAAAGTGCAACCAAAGGTTTACAAACAATCTCTTAAGTCAAGGAAGGTAAAGTGATTTTAAATTTTTTTCTCTTTCTCAGATGAAAGCTCTTCTGAATGTGAGATTGCAAATGCCACTAAACTATCACAAGAAATGAGACCATGTATGATCAAGAGAGATTTTAAACACAAGATTGTAACCGGAAACAAGAAACAAAAATTTTAAATGCATTATGAAATGTAAGCATTCACTGATTTTTCCCAAAGACAACACAGAATAACTCAAAAATGCTAAGATTTATCAGTAGGGGAATGTTTTGAAAAATAATCTCAGAGATTCTTAATGGCTATACATGTGTAACCAAATTAACATGATTTGAAATCTGATATAGAGAGAGTTGCATGAGTTTCTCAAGTGATCACTTAGAGAATGGGCTTCTTCCTAGATTTTTCGTTGAAATTTTTAGTTTTTCAGGATTTTTTAAACTCTTCCAATCCTTTGCATGAAAAATTCATGCAATATATAGCATTCAATCTCCTTTGATCCTTCTTTCCCAAGAAAAGAATATGCCAAAGGATCACATTTGTTACAAAAATTCCTCATGATTCGCAGACAGGAAAGTTTAACAAAACATCTCCAAAAAGTTGCCAGTTGTCTCAAAAAGAGATGAATCATTGCAAAATTTGCACCATTATCCATTTTGGAGGCAAGTTTTTCATCTTCAAAGCATACAGACCCCCTTCCTTTAATAATTTCATCCTTATCCCTCCAAAATTTGACTCTGCAACTTTTAGATCTGATATTTCATGTTTTTAGACAAGTTAGGGAAAAAAATTGTTTCAAAAACATCTCCAATTTCAAATTAATCCTCAAAACTGATTGCATTAGTCCTTGCAGGCACAAACGACATGAATTTGTCAAAAAAATTATGGAAATTGATGCAAAAAACGCATCTCCAAGATTATTGGAGAGTTTTAGGGCAAAAATGGTGGCAGAGCAAAAACCGATGCACAACTATTGTTGATTTAACATTCAAATTTTAATCTACGCCCTCCATGTGGAAAAAAACCATTGGAGATGGGCTTTAGAGGTGCCTTTTTCCACTTTGCATTTTTTAAAATAAATGGCCACGTGGCGAGATTTGATTCAGCACGGGCACGAGTTTAACATTTTTACCCTTTTGACCTTTTTATTCTAAGCGGCCACATGGCACCATTCCATTGGATGCAGACCTAAGAGTTTCATTTTACCTTTTAAACTTTTTGGGAAAAATTGGAAAAATTTGATATTTTTCCCTGCACCTCTGCCTCATGAAAATGGGACTAACACGTGTCCCAAAGTGGGTACCATTTGAGTCAAGGGCTGATTCTACAAATTTCCACCTTTTTTGGAAAAAGGAAATTTTCCAAATTATCACCGCACCTCTAATTTTGTCCCTAACACGTGGCGATTGTTGATTCGTTACGGACCCTAGGAATTTTCTTTGCACTGTAACTATGTTTCCAAAATACCTTAAGGCACAAAAATACCTGCTACTTCTCATCCAATCAAAAGAGCACACATCATCATTTTCGGGAAAATTTTAGAAATTTTCTCTTCCACTTAAATTCAGGCAGATTAGCACTTGGCGGGCTACGGGGCAATTTGAAACTTTTAGCCAAAGTAAATAAAAAAGAACAAGTTCTCAAAATGACCCACCACTCCTCCTCCAATCAAAACACACCACGTAAGAAACATTAGAACCAATCAGAGTAGAGTAGAGCCATGGGACTAAATTTTCCCTTTTACCAAAAAAGCAATAAGCGATAAGTTAAAACAATTTTCCGTTATCCCTCGGCCAATCAGATCAAGCCACGTTGTCAATGAATGCTGAAGAAGAAATTGATAGGAAAATGATGCCCATCTGACTGTTAAAACACAGAAAATGCCAAGGATTCCTTAGAATTCAATTTTTTCGCTAAGGACGACAAATTTCTTGAAATTGAACCAACTGAAACATTTTTTCAAAGCATTTTTGATCATGGAATTGGATTTTCAATGGCATACAAGTGTAAATCGATCAATTTTAAACTTCCACGATCGGAAAAAAAGGAAAAATGGTAGAGCCCATAGATTTTGGAAAAATTAGGGCACAAAGCAAGGCACACATGTAGATTTCTTTCAAATTGGGACAAAACAACAAGTTTGTGAGAATTTCAAGGCATTCGACAGAAGGGAAAATTTGTAGACTACCAATTTGACAGAAAAATGTTTCAGAGCACGTAGAATGAAGGAAAATTTTATGGAAAAATGGAGCAAGCTCAAAAATGGCACCAACAAGTTCAACTTTCGGGCTCTGACCACATGGTGGATTGGTGCTAGTTCAGGGTCCTTCTTTAGGCTGTGCCTTTTGGATTTGTGTTGTTGAGGCACATGGCACATTTCGCTGGCTCTACTTTGTTTATACTGTTCAATGGTTTATTTTTCCCCTTGAATTCTATTAGACCCTAGACACATGGAGAGTTAGCATGTATTTGAGTTTCCACCTTTGGCTTCGACCCTTGAAGGTGCACCACTAAGACACATGGAGGCTTTCGCCGGTCCTCTCATACTTAGTCAATTCAAATGACTAGATTTGTCCCTTTTTTAACTTTTGGACACCTGGAGGGTTGGTGAAAACTTAGATCCACTATTGATCCTTCCTTTGAAGTTACGTCGTTGAGACATGTGGAGGATTTCACTGCTATGAGACTTTTCAACTGTTGATTGTCTCTTTTTTGGACTTGGGACACATTGAAGCTTTGTGCTCATTTAGGGAATTTCCCTTGGGTCTCATTCCTGAATTTTCTTTGATTAGACACATGGAGTCTCGACACACATTTTGGACCTACCTTTTTGATGCACCTTTTGGAATTGTGTCGTTGATACATGTGGCACATTCCACGAGTCTCTTGTTTGGCCTTGATTTGAATCGTATGCAGCTAAGTCTAAAAATTTTGAGCCTTCCCTGTTCTCCTCCTGTAATAATCTGGTTTATTTGACACTATTGGCCACCCTTCATTGATTCTACTCCTCCATTTTGAGTCTTCCTGCTCCTCAGATTTTGGATCGATCGTCAGACTTGAAATGTGGCTCGCATGATAGAGCCAACCCTTAGATTTTTCTGTGTAGGGTCATTTTTTATCAGTTCTTTCGGGGGAAAAATTGGGATAACAATTATATGGTAAATGAAGAACCAAATTATGAAAATTATGAAGGAAAAAGGTAAGAAGACTATGCCTAACTATAATGAGCCAAGTAGGGTATGCGAGGGCTCTAGGTGGTCCACAGTCACAACTAGTAGAATCAAGTAATAGAAGAGGATTTAGTCAAGCAGTTCATGAGCATTGTTGAAGTCAAAGTGAATCAATGCACATGCTTCTGAAGGACCAACCAAAACACTTGGAACACGTCGATGGAAAAGTTTTTTTTCTACATTTTAAGATTTTAGCTCAAGAAGCCACTTGGATGTAATCTCTACTAGATCTAAACTACTATGAACTTTGCAAGCCTCAAGAAAGGCTCCCACACAATGGAAATGGGTTTTAATGTAATATTCTTAATTAACTTTTGATCTTTGTGTAGTTTCCCAACTTCATTGAGAAGGTCCACCATGTACAAGGAAGTGTAATACACATTTTGAAATCTGTTTAAATACCATAACATTACATTTGATAAAAAAAAATTCTAGTGCACCTTCACTCTTCCCATGCATACCAAAACATGCAATAGTTATACTCAATGATATTACATTTTTATGGATGATGTTTTTTCTGAATAAGAGGCCAACAATATTTTTGCCTCCACATTTTACATACATACCTACTAGAGCACTTGTAACTACAACATCTTAAAAAATCATGCCCCTTTCTTCATTATGTTGTGATGGATTTCCATTCACTGTTCTAAATCTTACATTTTGGCACAATGTTTAGGATGTTGGTAAATGCTGTGAAGCTTGGCTTTGCATTGCTTAATAGGTTCCACAACCTTTCGAATAAACTCATTTTGTACATATTATTCCATCATTTCACTTCATCAGGCCATGCTTCAGGCATTTAGTCAAACTGTTCACATGTTAAGTTCATGCTTCAACACTCTGCAGGCACATATGCTTAGGCACTTACAACTAAACATATGGTAAACAATTATGCTTGATATATATCACTACCCTCATTTAGAGCCCCCATTGCAACGCGTAATGGGAGGATGATGGCAAAGGATATGGAACCTAGATTTACGCCTGCCAATTGTATTTGCTTGAAAGTTTCTAATCCTTTTCAACAAACCCATCTCATGCATATCCTATAGTCAAAGAATTTAATGAAAAAAAATCTCTTTGAGCTCTGCTAAGAAGCTCACATGCCCAGTGAAAGGTTCCATATTTTGCATGCATGTCAACTAGAGCATTTACAACTGTAAAATTAGAAAAAATTCCTCTATTGTTTATGCTTTTTTGACATCCATACCTGTTTTAGAGCTCACATTTTTGCATAGAAAGGGAGAATGAAGAAAATTTGAACTTATCAGGTTTGATAAATGTTTTTTGCATTGAGAACTAGTTACTATCACATTCTTTCAATGGTCAAACACTGGCACATCCTTCCCTCGTCACAGTTATCCATTACTGCTAAAATTTTGAACGTGGAGTTGGGTTTCAGGCTGGTTAATGTCTTTGGGACTCCAAAAAGTATTTAAATTATTAGGATAGGGAAATGGAAGGTTTGAATTTCATTCATGAGGCCTTTTTACCCTACCAGGGAGGCCCATGCCTTCAACCTATCACATGCCACCCTTGCCACACCCCACCAAACTGACACTTCTATCTATTTTTGTTTTATTAATATAACTTTTTTTTTTTATTAGTAGATTTCCCTCCCCTTTAAAGAAAATCATCCTCGATGCAACAGAATGGAAAATCTCAAAGGATACATAGGAAATAATTTCAATAAAAACACATGTGTTTTTTAATAAAACAACTTGTTGGTACGACGTGACCACAAGGAAGCAACTAATATGTGAAATACCTCAATTTTAATGTTCTGTGAAGATTGGCAGTTCCCTTTTTCTTTATTACTTAGTTAATCCTTTTCCTTAACAGTATTTACTATCCTCAACTCTCATTTTTTCATTGTTTAATATTTTATTTTTCTTATGTTCATGGGTTGCCAACAGAACTTACATCACAATGTGACAAAAGAACCAAACACACCACTAACTGTCCATAAGACATATCTCTACATACTTCTAAAAATGTATCACATAACAAGAACTCAACCAAACCATGGAAGAACATACATGATCCACACACATATTACTTCTCATATACATGTCCCTAGCACAAATGTACTCATATCATAAACATACTATAACAGATGGAATTCACAACATCTACACATACAATTGTTTCACACAAAGCTAACCCATAATTATAGCTACACAGTGTCGAGATGGGAATAATATCAAAAGATATAAACCAAAATCACAAAAATACACATAAATCATAACACCAACTTGATACACCTCCCAAAACATCACAAAAAATCTCCATATAGCTCCCAAGAATCACAAAATAAATACATAAACTTTCCAAGACTCACAAGGAAACTCCATATACCTCCTAAAGCGTTAATCACACCCACACAAATCTCTTATGCCTCCTTCAAGTGTCTCTTATTCCTTCCACAAGTATCTTATGCTTCCCTCAAGCTATAAAATAAAGATAATTTTTCATTTTCACTCCCCAAAAGAGGTCGGTCACCCTATGGCCCTAGGTGCATAGAGTATAGATACCTTTAACTGAACTGAAATAATAACTCATGGTTCAACAACCCAGTAGTTATATGTAACTCCTTGGGGTGTACCCCCATACAATGAAGCTAGTCCGTAGGTCCCACTATTCCATGGTGAATCACATGACCCTATTCCAACACATTATGACATTAGAACTAGCATAACAATCCATATCAAATACCACGTGGAAAAAATCTCAAGCATTGGGCTAGGCTATAAAATTTTTAAAATTGATACACAATTTAAAAATGAGAAAAGAAAATGGCCAATTAGCCATGGTTAGTGAAAAAGCCAAATGTTAGTGGAACAACCAAATAAATGCCCAAAATATAAGTACATGTCAGTCAAGAAAACTACTGGTTCTAGCAAGAAAAGGGAAATTGTTCGATTATGAATAAAATTCATGTATAGGTAATAACACATTACAATAACTATGTGGCCTTATACAAACCACCAATTGGGGGTACTCAACGAGTTCTAGCACTCAGAAACATGAGCCTCATCTCATAAAATATCACTATCAATAATACAACTGTCATCCATCTCTATCAGAATCATCCCTTCCACCAATTTTGACAAGGCTCAACAATAGTAAAAATCACATAAGTTGAATCCATATGATAACCATATCGAGAGAGATAGAGAAAGGAGTACAAGTCACCCTCTACTGAGCCTAAGGTGGTCTGCGAAACACAATATGGATGACACCCATTGAGCAAAGTACCAAACATACCAAACGAACAAAAGTGGGTTTTCTACATATGTAAGACTCTACTTCCTATCTCGTACTTAGCTCAAGTGACTGGTCAATAGTACACATTTCCTCACTCCAAGCATACCCCTTTTACTGATTTCCCTTAGGGTCAGTTAGTGTAGGGGTCCACAACATAACACATAACTACACTCATTAACACCAATGTTGATTCACACAAATTAACCCATAGCATCTTACGCATGGTATATTTATAGGGTAAAACACAATGATTACTTTCATGGGTTACGATACATCGTATTACCACATTCTGCACCTAAAGTTCTATCACATAAAATAGTGATTCATATGCTCACCATATGTCCCTAAATTACGAGATAAGCCATCACATAATACATGAATTATCCGTATGAGGAACACAATTTCCTCACTTTACAACATATAGTCAATTGTAATACAACATGCTTACACACAATATAATGATAGCATCACAATACAATATAATTTTCTTTACACTAATTTTTTCATGCAATACATCAATACACCTACATATCTCATAATGACAAAATGCTCCAACACTTCGCAATCCACAATAAGATTCTTTCGTCACACACAATTAGGAGGTACATTACACGTTAAATCTTCATAGAATCCATGAAAAGGAGAGAGAATAATCTCATCACAAGAACATGAACATGATAAACAAAAATATGCACTAAGTGACATATACAACATGTGTGTTCACAATTTCACAATTACGACATAGTTCACATCACGTTTATATCACATTACTCTTCTAATATCCACCCACCATCATGCAACACCATCACCACTCCAATCTTCCCCAAAGGTTCAAGAGCATGAACCTCCACTTTAATACCAAATATAATGCCCACATTTTACACACACAAAACAACAGTAAAAATACCAGGATAATTTTTTTTGACTTAGATTGCTCACTATACAACACCACAAGAATATAGGTAAAGAAAATAAAAAATGCATACGACACTTACATAAGTCATCAAATTACATAGACACATGACAACACCATATACATGTCGATGCCACAACTTCCCCAATGAAGAAATACTTGCAATGACCCAACAACAAGAAAAGGACTCAAAGATTGGAAAACTGACAACACATCATTTCCTTAATTTCATCTTAATTATGATTAACATTCGAAGAAAATTATTGTGTAAGGATATTTTTTTCTCCTTTTTCCACCTATAGATCTTAAGTTCACTCCACATTTAATTTATAGTTCGACCAGTTCAAGTTGGCTCTTTATCCTTTAAAAAAATTCCATAACATACATACGTAACTTTCACATATTTAAATTGCATACAAAGTACTTAAGTATCTTTTTCATATGTTAAGAATATGCTTCTCAACATTATTCAAATTTAAAATTTACCCTTGTAACTCAAGTGAATCTGACTTGATGTCAAGAAACAAATATTAGGATTTAAGGTGGGGGTTTAGAATCAAGATACCTTTTTCCCATAAACATTCTTCAATCACAGTATCTTTATTTCCCAATTAAAGATGCCCACAGCAATAAATTGTATTTAGATTATATATCTAATAATAGCCTATCTATCATATATATATATATCTATATATATATATATATATATATATAATATATATATATCTATATATATATATATATCTATATATATATATATATATATCTATATATATATATATATCTATATATATATATATCTATATATATATATTGTTTTTGTCGAAGTTTAATCTCACCAAGGGAAATTCATATTTGTAACTCATGAAAATGTAATTGAGTTATAAGGACTCCAAGAATTACATAATTCCAAACCTAAAATCTTGTTTTTAAGTTATATGCTTTACTCTTATATCGCACTATGGTCTCATTATTAGCATTATTTTATAACAAAAGAGTGACGAAAGTAATTGCCTAACTTCTTGAAGAAGTACAGGATTGGAAGCTTTATAATCTACACAGGAACCACAAGTGGTCTGTGTTCAAAGTAATATCCCATGTGTATGAATTTTACGATTCTACATGTGAATTTTTCTTTTATTCTTAGTGTCAAAAGGGGTATAACAACAAATTACGGGTTTGAGATTCTAGTTTCCTGGGTTCTCTAAATTCAACAACTTTCAAATCAATTTCATTTGCAAAGAGTTACTTACCATTTTATACCAAAAAGTTAACCTCCTAATCAATTGAGATTTATTTTAATTCCAATTACACTTAACGATCGATGTCTTAACTATATATGAGTTTATGCTGAGAGGAAATATTTATGTGAAACCAACTTTATGAAAGACAAAGGTGTGAAACATATTTACCCTAAAACCCTCCAAATAAATATAACGTGCTTTATTGTCACTAGCCAAAGTAAGAAATTCAGCTATGAGCAACTAAAGAGATCATTAACAAGAGTTTCAGTCATTAATACAACTAATTTACTAGGTCCATTTGTGTTGTCTAGATCCCACAAGGAATTCATTCGATGATGGAGAAAATTCCTAGATAATAACTTTTTAAGACTTGACAAACGACAAGATACTAACGAGGGGTTGGATCCTACTTACTCTAGATAAGGTTTTTCTAGGGTCGTGTCTAGCCCATCGGGTTAACAATGTTAATGCTAACATACCAAACCATGACGATAACACAAACTTAGGGTCTTATTTACCTAACGAGGAGGTGTCATTGACTACAAGGGTTTTAAATCAATTCTACATTCAATTTGTTTCCACGATAGAAGGATCCCCCATGAAGAAAACTTTATGGATTAATCTTATGTTAGGGTGACTATTTGCGTTAGATCTTTATTACATTTCAAGGGTAAGGAACACCAAGAACAAATATTTTATTTAATCAGTATACACAAATAGAAACACACACACACACCACACCACAACCACACACAAACACACACACACACACACCAACACACACACACACACACCATAGCAATCCTTTTACCACACGTATGTATGAATCAAAATTACACATATGATTAAATGTGCATTTCCCAAGGTATCCCTAAAACTAGCATCTCATACATATTAGCAGATTTCAAATAAAACATTTATGCTAACATGGGACTATATTGTACATAATATACATTTTACAATGAACTATATAAATTTCTGATAATAACCAACTGAATTACACCACACCCTTTCACCATCTTTCTTGCATTCTGCAAAACCAAGTGAGCATGAAATCAGTGATAAATCATTGGCATGGAATCCACCTAGATCTAGCATAATTAATGTTTTCAATTTTCCATTTACATAATATTAATAATTTTAATTCAAAAGGGGGGGTTTAGAGACACATGTTTATTTCATTTCATTTCACCTTATTTCGACAATCCAATGAGAGAGAAAGATAGAGGGAAGAGAGAGAAAACACTATTTTGTCAAAAGTTCAATTTCACACATAAGTCACATGATAGGTTTTCAAATAGTTATTTACAAGGGTCAGCAAGTTTCCATATGGTTTGGTACTTGATGGAGGTCTTCCAACATTCTTTTTCATGTTTTCCAGGCGGGTTGTAAAAACATTCAATTAAGGCATCAGGAGGCTAAGAAACCAATTTCAATGTTGTCTCTCCCGAGAGCAAAGATACCAGAGTAAGTTTTTTATATGTCCACATATACACCTATAATACACAATAATTGGCAGAATTCAAAACTGACAAACAGTTTAGGATTGGTGCCCAGTTTTTTGAAGTCATCTGTAATAATTGGCCTCTCGTTAGAAATGATCAAAGTTAGCTCAAGAGATCACAAAACCACCTCGAAAACTAATGTTTGATGGATGAACATTGTAATGAGAAATTTCCTTCAAGTTCCCCTATATATGGAGAATTTATCAGACTCGACGGAACATGGACCTGACCTATGAGTTTCAAATGGCGATGGGTTTTCCTTGGAGCCACCACTCATAGCTGAGTAAGTTTTACCTAGTCAAACAATGATCAAAGGCCTATAATACCCCTTTTCCAAACTCACTAGGGATGTTTTTTCCTAAGCCAAATGTTCCAAGCAATTGTATAGGAAAATACTAGAGGTTTGCAAATGTGGTCAAGTATTTGGTTGCTTAGGGACTAAACGGTAGTTTGAAACGAAGCCACCTTTTAGTTTTTAATAACTTCCTTCAAAGTAGAAAACTGAGTAACATGGCTCCCAGAGAGTAGAAAAGAGAGCACAAACAATCACACAGGGTCAAGCTAATGCTTTGACATCATTCTCTACATAACAAAGAACACATATGATGTTTGACTTCTCTTTTACGGGGCTCAAAGTGCTATTTTGTGAGTCTTTGAAATTGCATTTTTATTTCCTAACTTTAAATGTGTAGGAAAATGGATTGTCTTATTTGACGACATCATCAAACTCTTGCCAATACAACTAGATGTGAGGACCTAATTCTTATATTCTAGTATCATCGTATAAGATTATGGTAGCGACCACATTTAGTGTTTAATTATAAATTAGTTTCAAAAATTACAAGGTGGAGTTTTATGTCCTTACACTATTTAAATTTGGTTACATATCCATTTGTAATATTATCTAGTGTTTTCATGTTTCTATTATATGGAAAATGAAGAACCAAATTACTAAAAATATGAAGGAAAAAGGTAAGGAGACCATGCTTGACAATGATGAGCGAAGTAGGGGTATACGAAGGCTCTAGGCGGTCCCACAGTCACAACCCACAAATCATGCAATAGAAGAGGATTTCGTCAAGCCGTTCATGAGAATTGTTGAAGCCAAAGTGACTCAATGCACATGCTCCTCAAGGGACCAACCAACACACTCACAACATGTCGATGGAATTTTTTTTTTACATTTTAAGATTTTAGCTCAAGAAGCCAATTGGATGCAATCTATGCTAGCTCCAAACTACTATGAACTTTGCAAGCCTTTAGCAGAGTCCCCACATACTGGAACTTGGTTTCAATGTAATTTTCTTAATTAATTTTGATCTTTATGTAGTTTCCCCAGCTTAACCGAGAAGGTCCACCATGCAAAAGGAAGTCCAATACATGCTATGAAATATGGTTAAATACCAAGATTTTCATTTATAAAAAATAATTCTAGTGCACCTCCTTTTTCCATGGATACCAAAACAT
>CM034147.1:799032369-799093838 GCA_019776745.2 Taxus chinensis | reverse complement strand
TGACTACTGGCCTGATATGGGAGCAAGCCAACTATTGAGATGAGGGATACAAGGAAATGTTTTCACTTGTTTTTTGATATGTATTTAGCAATGCTACTAATGATCCTTGTTATAATCTATTCTTTTACTTTTTGATATGATATTAAATCATTATATAGTGTCTAGTGTTTAATTCTTGCAATCTGGTTACTTAGAAAGTAGATGTTTATGTTGGTATATTTTTCATGAAACTTGGCGACAGGACATGTAGTGCCTCATATTGAACTACCTGATTTTATCGCTTTGAGAATTGAGTGCTCCAGCTGCCTGTTGGAAATAGTGAGACTTTTATTTATATTCCAATTTTATTTGTTCTACAAACTGCTTGTTTTATCACTTAATCAAATTAAAAATATTTTGCAAATCAGCTATCATCTAATGCATTTGTCGACAACAACATGATAATAAGAATTTAAAAAATTTCTATATGGGAAATGAAATTTTTCCACAATCCTCACCTAACTTTGATAAATGTTGTTATTACATGTGTTCCTTTCTGTACCCTTTTATAGTGATGGCAAGTAATTTTATTTCTTTGAATAACTATCATTTTTGAAAAAAGAAACTTATTGTCCAAGCTCACTAAGTCCAATTTAGCCTAACTTACAATAAACTATACTATCTAACCAAAGTACAAAAATTTCTAGAGAAAAATAAATACTCTGATACCATAGAAAATTTCAATTATCAAATGTGAAATAGTTCATTTTAAGACTAATTTTTTTCTTCATTTGTAACAAGCTAAAACTTTTAAGAATTGATTAGAGAAAAGGATTTACTCTAATTGTATGATCCATAGAACGCTAGTAAAGTTTGTCTACTCGCTAAAACTAATGGTGAAAAGGAAGCAGAAGGTGCTCAAAGGATAACATCAACATACTGTATAAAGCATATCTATTAACAAATTATGTTCTTCATACACAATACATCATTCAACAAACTATGTGAACACTCTAACAAAATAACTTCACTAAGATAATACCACCTAAATTCCTTCCAGTAGCATGCTCATTTTCAATAATAAGTTAGGCACTTGGCACCCCCCTCTAGGACATCCAACCCAAGACTGTAAGGTCAAATATTCCAATCCTGCATCCCAGTTTTTCCCATGCGTGAGTATTGATACTACAATGTATAATGATTATATTCCTGCTAAATAAAATTGAATGAATCCAAGATAAAGTTTAATATGGTCCCTTCAGATGCCTTAACACATTTGGAAATACAAAAAAGATCCATGTACCTTCAGTAAATTGCAATCCACCACAACACCCAACTTGCTAACACTCCTACGCATTTACATGCACGAGGACAAACAGTATAAAATATTTGGGAAATTTCTAATTCTAAATTGGGGGACCCTATACTTTATTGTGAACCTATAACATATTTACCAATGGACCATGATCTAGTTGCAAGAGACTACAATTAACCTAATGATGACATGGATTCAAGCCTAGGGACATTACCCATGAGAAATTCAATGTCGCCTTCATTCAGGTAATGGGTGAAAGTTCCAGAAAATTTGATAGATAGACGCCCTTTAGAGTTGTGGCTCTAAGAGCCTAACAATGACTAACAACATTGATGGTGTATTCACATTCATTAAAATGACCTTTGTAATATGCTGTACAATTGACATATTAGCCTGTGGCTTATAATCTCAAGGGTTGGTGATCATGATGCCTTCAAGTGCATGAGACGAACAAGTCCAAAATATGGTGAATTTAATATACATTGAAAAACATCCTGCAAATATTGATTCACATCCAAGAATTGACTCAAATTTTAAATACTTGGCTAGTTTGGCATCCCATCTCAATCATTTCATCCTAGCCCTCCATATACAAGAAGTTGGCTTTTTTAATTAGAAGTAAACAATCCCTCAATACCCTGCTAGATGCAATCCAACTATAAACAATGTATGTCCCTAGTAATTTAAATAAATCAGCCAAAAGTTTTCTAGACTACATATAACAAACATTTTCATGGCCAACCAACTGGTTAAAAATGTGGCATCCCCTCCAACAACAATGAATGCAAAAAACTTTATTGCCATGCTAAAATCACCAACAATAGAATAATTTGCATACTTTATCGCAGACCTTCAGCTGCCATTCCTCTGTCAACATTCTACCCCTAGCCCTCTTCTACCCCATTTGGTAGAATCCGTTCCTTTCTGGCCCCCAGAACGCCCTAGTTCATGTATTCTTCTTGTAAGTGAAGGCCCTCTTTGGAACAAAGTCATTATTCTCCAATTATTTTTCAATTTCCTCATTCTCCCCACCAATGCAAAAATTACAGGGTTCACCAGTGATCTAACCTTCTTTCAAAAAAGTAGACTTTTTGAGGTCTTCCAATTAGTTCAACTTTTCTGCTCCCGTACGATTTTTTGAGATGTCAAGTCCATTTTTAAATCGATGAAAACCCTAATACTAAAACCCCCACAACAATGCTCAAAAATTGTTAAATCCCAGATGATATTAACCATACCGAATCTCTGAATCTAGCTTGACCCTGTCCCGAAAAAAAAAATTATTCCTTTAGACCTCTTTTCTAAATTGCCAAGTCCACGTATTGCAAAAAACCTTATATACCTTAGTGCAGAAACATCACAAAATCGACAATGAAAAGCCTGAAACTTAAATACCCCAAAAAATTTGTGACAATATGGAGGAGTTGGGCTTTCATCACACCACTCTCGACTCCACAGAGCCATTGTGTAACACTACAACATAGAGGAAAATGCTCCCAACCTCTCTTAAAAGTGAACGCGTTTGCTGGAGAACAGAGTCACCAAAATTGGAAGAAATGGTAAGAACTAACATTTTCTAATTGTCAATTGTACCTCGGTTGTATTAACAAAAGTAATAGTGGGAATTTTGAGACGAAATTACAATATTTGAAAAAAATTATATTATGTCTCTATGTTTTGGTCCAATGACCCACATTTGTAGTATTGTATTAATCAAAATTTGCAATTCAATGGACATAAGAGATAAGCTACAAACTGGCGTCATTTTGTAAAAAAATTATACCAATTATCACAATTTACACCAGGGCCCCAATTTCAAGAACATTCATATTACGAAAAATGGCCTCTAAGGAAAATTGGGGAGGCCTTGACGATGAACAAAAGGACAATAAAGAGTATATCTTGTATGCTAGTGATCAAGTCAAAAGCATGAACTAAATTACTGGCTACTGAAAAGAAATTTTTAGCAATAAATAAAAGAGTCGAAAAATGGCATGCATTACTCCGTGCTTGCATATTCACTAAGAGAATTGAAGTAAGAATTTAATGGTTCATTTTCAAAACCCTCACAATCACAATTATGTGGGGACAGCATAAATGCATTTGACTCAAAGTTATTTTTAATGTACAATATATTCAGGAACATATTAATAGTTGCCTGATGCCCTTCGATCAAGGGAACTTGCAACAACTATTCTCCATATTTTTTCAAGGTAAGAGTCCAGTTCTGAAGAAATCAAATGGTCTTGGCTCCCAGCGCAAATGTTATCTTTATCTATAATAGCGGTATGCTTGATAAGTTTTTATCAAGGGTAAAAATTTCAGTTTTTAGAGCTTTGGTCCTCAAAAATTGGACGAGTAAGGTGCTTGATAAAATATCACACAAGACGGAAAAGAATCAAGCCCAATGTATTTTGTAGATATTATTGAAAGCTGCTAGAAATGAGATAAGAATGAATTTCTTAAACGCTTCTGTACAATGATGCCCTGCCAAAATATCTTCTAAGGTTGGTTATTTGTTCATGCATGGAAACATGTGTAAGTTCAAGATCCATGAATAAGAAAGAAAGATAACTTTCTATAGAAGGTATTACTTCAGAACAACAAGGTGACACAGATTCAAAGCCATTAATATTTGAAAGAATAAATCTCCGTAACCAGAGAAAGACTTAAAGATGTTTGTGTTTGCATTTAAAAAGAGTGGACATTATACTCATTCTTGTCCCACTAAGGAGCCAAAGAAGAGTTAAAAGCTATGTTTTTAGATAATAAAATATTTGAATGTGGGGCTTAATGTAATAGAAGATGAATGGAATAATTTTATTCTAAAATCAGTTGAATTATTGTTCTACGGGAAAAACAAAGGACCTGTGTTTGATTCGTCTGACTCTGAGTCAGGAAAACAAAGAAGTTGCAATCTATTTATTTAATCCTCTATATTTATGACATAAAACAAAAAACGAAGAAAATTCAAGCGCCATGATTATTGGTGTCATAATTGTGATAGAGTTCCAAACACCTTAGCTATAAGAGTCATAATAGAATAATAAAAAAGTAATGTTTTGTTTCATCAAAGCCTCTATCAGTGATTCATTAGCCGCAGGGTAGCCTAAGCAAATAATGATACAGAGTGGAGGTGTAAGGTAATACCATACAACCATCTCAAATAACCAATGTCGGCTGAGGCTATACCAAAAAATAGCTAATGCATAGCCAAGAAAGTACGTTCACTCATAGTTTCACATACCTCGTACTTTGCAAATCTTAGCAGACCAAAACAAATTGCTCGGAAAAAACTCCGGCAATACTTGCAAATACCAACAACTTAAAAAATATGTCCAATTTCTTTTAACAAACATAAATTTTAACAAACAATTTAGTTTAGAGTAATGGTAGACCACGAATGGTGGCTAGGAGTGAGGACATCAGCACAAAATTAGATTTAAATGCAAATGACTCTCAATTCGATCTCTGGAAATTAAGAACCTGAAGTGCTTCCGATGAGTTTATTTATTGTAATTATGTTGTTTTCAACAATGGCCAGTTTATGTTGGAAAATTCTTATTCTCTAGACACATCTAGAAACAAACCCCTACAAATCCATCAACTTTCTCAATTAATTCATCAATCATAAGGAAGAGCCGGAAATATACCCTCCTTTGCCCCTCCAAGCAATGCAATGAAGGGTACATTTTACACCCATTCCGAATCCTTTCGCCCTGGGTCTCTTTGGCAATTTTGCAAAATCCTGATCCCCTGAGGAAATAGAAAACTATTAAAATCCTAGTTTTTTTTTCATAAGAGGCTATTGTTGTAAGAGGAACAGAGCAACATAATAAATCATTAAAATCATAGACTTGTTACATCCTTCCCTTGACACCAAGGTTAAAGCTCAGCCGAATTGTTTCGTCCCTATCATGCGAGGAAGATCAAAATGCATAAACCAAAAATTGTCATGGCCCTCCACTGCCATCTTTGGACTTTCAGGTACTTCCCTGCACTTCTAGGTCTCGTCCTCTCCATCCCCTCCACCAAACTCTGTTCCTCCTTCTACATTCTAAGCATGCCCCATTTGGATGCGTAAACATAGAGCGTACACAAATCTCTCAACCAGCCCTCAAACGCTACAACAAAGACTATTTTTGAATCTCTACACCTTCCCAGTACTCGAAACGCCACCTTTAATGCTCATCCATTACAGTGATGAGTCCCATCTCTTCTTCCCCCGCATGACAAGAATCCTTAGAAACCTTTTCGATACCCTTGTGGAAGATTCTTTCGGTTTCTGTAGATTTAGGGTATATTTTATATGCCTAGGAGATCGCATGGTGCTTGAGCACTTATCTCTGGCCAGGGAAATAATAGGGGCCCCCTTCTGTAGAATTTGTACATCTTTTCTTCCATATCTAGAGTTGATATCCATGGTAGCGACAAAAAACAAACCCGATGCAGTGAAGGGGTCTGTATTATGGTTCGTAACTAGAACGGTTTTGGGGACTAGACACATGGGCTGTTCATGATTGGCCCCTGAAAAGCTCTTTTCCTTCCATTGTAAGCCGTGCTCAGGGAAATAGCCCCTGCCACTTGGACCAGATGAGATAAGATTGGCACAACCCTATGAAGTGGTTTTTAAGCTCGTTTTTTTTTATTAAAAGCGGACCTTGTCAGACACCCTGCAAGAAACCACAATGACTTTGGATAATGATCAACATTTTTTTGTGATGTCTTTGGTGTCCAAATTACGACTCCCATATTGAAACAAAGTATACAGAGAGGGCCTAATATTTGGTCTCCTCCCACCATCAAACACTAGACCGCCGCTCAAATACAAAGGAACTCAATCCAACAATCGCCCCTAAAGTAAAACACCCAACATATGAAGCAAAAACAATGGGTAACAAGCACTAGCTCGGTACAGGAGCATAGAATATTAGAGGATTGGACCAAGGAACAAGCCGTATGGGATGATCCAGACTCCACCCGTCACACCTCCCTCTACAAAAATTTGTTCCTGTTGAGACATACCGGTATTACATGCACTGCCACCATCACTTTGATTGCGGGCTAATCCCATTGAACAATTGATTTGGCATGCTTTACCAACAAAGTGAATATTTTATTTTAAAATATTATAAATTAAAAGAAGGAATTTTTGAGACGAAAAAACAAGTTAGAGACAAAAGTAAACTTTTGTCTCGAAATAGGGCCTCATGTAGTGGTGAACCCCTAATTGAATTTACGTCAGGCTATTTACATTTTCATTCCATATTTCTCCCTGATTTATTTTTCATGGCATTTAACCGAGGAGATTTCATGGTCGAGGAAAAGTTTTAATTGATGATTTTCTACCATGTTCGGTGTCAAAGAAGGGAATTTCATATTAAAAAATTAGAAAACCTTTTTTCAATGTGTAAATGCATGAATCCATGTATTCTTACTAATATATACCTAATATATTCGGTATGCAGCAAAACAATTCAGGGCCATTGGCGGCCAAACATGGAAATCGATTTATAAAATTATGAAGCAATTAGCCAGTAATGTTGTGCATGTGTGTGGAAAAAAGGAGCTATGGCTCGATCTGAGGGCAACCGCTGAAGTAATAATACACAGATTTATTTTTCAATAAATATTGCGAATTTTCTCAAACGTGCAGCCAGAAAAATGGTAAAAACAGCTAGGATTTTGGCCGCCATTTCCAAGTAAAGTAAGGTTTATTCCAGCTGTGCTCGATGAGATTCAAGGGTTTTGATGTATGTTTTATTTTTTTATTTTTTTTAATTCTTTATTTATAGATACCCTGATAATAAGTAATTTGAAATAATTTAAAGAATACACAGAAATACATGGGGTTACAACAATTGCTTATATTTAGGACTGCATAATATGTATGTGTATAAGGATATGTTAATATAAGTAAATATTTCCCCCTTTTTTAATAGATGTGGATAGCTACAAATTTAAGACGAGGGTCACATTGCGACAACAGTACCTGTCGTTAATGCAGTTTGCATAGACATGATTGCATTTGTATATTGCATGTTTAGGCATTGCAATTACATAAATTTATTTTATATCAATGCTACAAAGATTATATGGAAAACATGAAATATCATTCATTGGACATAAAATTAAAAGAAGCAAAATATAGGTTCTTTCTATATTTACAGTTTCCATTGCAAAGGTAGAGAGGAGTAAGATTTCACTTAATTTTCATTTGACATAATACAAAAGTTCAGCAGGTAAGATTTCAATTAAACACATTTACATAAAAAGGAAATAGTACAAGGCAACACAAACAATAGTCTAATGAAAGTATCTATTAAACATAAATGGTTAGTGTCATGTTTATTCAATTACATTCAAAAAACCATAGTACTACTACTACATTGTTGTTAATTTTAATAGAACAGGCACTGTTAAATGTGTTGCTATCTAAAACCATCTGTCCTTTCATGTTATTCACCATATATTTGTCCTTTCATGTTATTAGATGGTTATTGACCTTGAAAAAGGTAACAAAACAGGTAATTATGAAATTCATAGATATTCAAATGATTAGAGTTAATAGTTGCAAAGTGAGTAAATATCACAATAGGTGTCACTATGTCAAAAACAATTCCATCTTAGTATGCACCTCAACTAGAATCATACTACATTTGCTAGGTATCTATTCTGAATCAAAAGGAAAAAGATTTTGTATGTATTATTAAATGAGGCGAATCATAGATTATGGAACGGATAAAACACTATAGCAGAACATAAGTTGGAATCCCAATATTGATTATTCTGCTATAAGAATGCTTCTAGTATTTCAGACCTTCATATGTAATTACACCATCTTGATATAGATCGATTCCCATTTCCTCACAGAACTCAAAAGATACTATTCCATACCTGAAAGTACGGTTTGGTTTTGTATATCAGTAAAATTTTCAAGCTTAGTTAAAACTAATTATATCCGTAACCAAATCGTATACTTAAAAAATGTATATAGCAAATGCAAACTTGCATGCATTGCTTTCAATTCTCACTAGGCATCATTAAGTGAATGTATATGTTGTGGAGGTTGCTTTGGACCCTTGTGATTTTTTTTTCCTTGGGAAAATATTATTGCCCAACATCATAGACATCTTCCTTGTGGTATTTAGGTTTGTGCGTCTACAAGGGAACCAAAGTCATTATTTGAAGAAGGAAGCAATAATCATTTGTGTAATGGATTATTTTACATAGAAATTCGTATTATCACTTGATTAGTATTTATTTTCTATAGTATAAATTTTGTGTGAGTCATGACTTGCTACTTGCAATTATTAGGAAGCACAACCATTGCCCTGGAAAACAAGTTCTTTCTCGGAAGTACATAAGGCCATTGTTGTATTTATCAAACAATGATATTGTAGCCACAATGTAGGATAATCCTCGATGTATAGAACTTTCCAGAGATACACGTAAAGAATGAGGTGTGAGTAAACAAATTATAGGAAAAATATACGCATGTACAATAAGAAAACATATAACATAAATCACTTTTAAGAGAGACTGATAAAATGTTGCCAAGGAAAAATCTTGATAGAATTTCCTCCAAGATAGTGAAAAAAACCACCAATGGCCATAGTAAAATAGAAATGCCAGCAAATGGAACACAAGAAGTCTCCAAAAAAGAAATTTCCATTCCTATAAGGTCTCTTACTAACTGATTCTATCCCTTACATAGTATGTATGGAGATTTGAAAAATGTTATTACTATAATAAGACGAACATATACTATGATCCCAAGTAGCCCTACCCATATACACCATGGTATCTGTGATAATATTGAAATAACATGGTATGGGAATAGACACAACAAATGTAAAATATTTTACTATTGTTTGTGATAAAAATGGCATAAAAGCATATGCTTGTTTGGTTCAATTTTCAAATACCCATTTCTATGCACATAAATACCCATTCAACATTTCCATATGAATAATTTTGTGGCTAGTTTTATGTAGATTTATAAGGTATGGTATACGTTAAGAGAATATTGCAAATGGAACTTGGCCCTCATTATAAATCATGAATGAAACAAAGTTGGGGTTATTAACTTATGGAATATTCTAGACATTCCATGAGAGAGGAAACTACAGTCATAAGTGAATGGAGTAGGGAGGAGATTTCTTGCAAACCTTTCAATGTTGCAGAGTCTGCAGACCTATATGAAAATGTGGTTGTTGTTGCAGTCACCATGGTTAGCAGAAGGATGAAGATCGCTGCTACAATTATGTTTTGTTTCTATCCACATGCACCTCCCTCCCCTCAAGTAACATACAAAAAAACACTTGTCTCAACCACATGCACCTACCTCCAACTGGCAACAAGAATAAATCCTCGTGCCTGTTTTAAATAAATGTAAATAACGTTTAAGAAAATAGGTGTTATCTATAGTGCCCACTCCTCTTCAACACTATTTAATTATGATGTTATTACTTTTGGATCGATACTTGGACATTTTTATTATTATAACTTGATCAGTAGATGATAGACTATGCATATATTTAGACTATTAATATGATGTGATTTACATTTTGATTATGATGCACTAGATGACACTGATCGATAATTATATATATTGATTGGTAGTATTCTGATTTTATACTAACATGTCATATTCCGACTGCATTTCCTATGTTGGATGTTTTGAGAAGAATTATGATTTTATGGACATGTTAGACTCAAATTAATTGATATGATGATAAATGATAGAATTGCTAATTTTGGATGATGATGATTGATTTCTATATGTATATTATTCTTGATTGTGTTGATGCGGTCGTAAGGCCAGAGAGGTATTTTGTTTGTGTTGTAGGGAACTTATATCATATACATTGAAAGGGGATAGGGTACCAACCACAGAAGGATGTTGGGTGTTGTGCAACATGGCCAAATTTGACAACTTGTGTATAATGTTATGTTGTGTTATTACATACTTCGATAGGAGGTTCCCATAGGGGGGTAGCCTCATTTATGTGGCCATGGGTGTAATGTGTTTCCTTTCTTTTATTTTTGTTTTTTTTTTAATTTTTTGTGCATGTGTTTAATTATTAAGGAAATATTGTTACTTTATTAACACTTGCTAATATATCTTAATTAACTAATTTATCTTAAATTTAAACTAAAATGGAAGATATGACATGTGGGGAATAAATTGGGTAGATATTACTTGTTTTGGTGCATGATGTAAACTAACTTAAATGAATTTAGGTGGTTTGTACTCCATCATCCTTCCCAAATTCGAATTTGGCCTTGTTGGCCACTTTTAGAGACTTGAGGGACAAGTTAACCTTGTCCCTAAAATCTTGAACTCTTATACCAACCCTACTTATGAAGTATGGGAATATTTTGAACATTTTAATGCATTATTGAGTGTAAAACGGTAAATAATTGCACTTTTTTAATTACCATGATTAATTTTTCCTTAATAATCATGGGGTGCAAGTTGGAGTGTCATGTTGGCGTGTCATAAGTCTTACATGTTCATTTATTGCACTAGGCTTGGTGTGTTGACTAGTTGAGTGGAATGGAGGGATGATGAAGTGGCATCTGACATGGAACCACCTCATCAACTTTACCTCCCTTTTCTATTTATTGATTGAATTTGAAAGATTTTGGGTTACTTGCCTTATTTTTCTTATTTTCAAATTTTTGAATAGGGAGTGTTTGGAGTTGTTGTTGGATTGTGCTTGGTTTGAAGGTTTAAAAGCTTATTGGAGTGAAGATGTTTTGAATCCTGTTAGAGAGGTAGGTTCTCCACGTGTTAATTATTTGATTTATTCATTTAGATGTAGAATGCGTACTTGATTGAATATTGTATGAGTGTTGTGAGTTTGATTTATTGTGGTTGGGTAGATTTCCTTAAGAAGGGTGTGGGATATGGAAGTATGGAACCATTGGGGAAGGAAAAGGGAGTTGTGAGACATGCATTTTTTGAGGGAGTGTGATTAGGAGTTCCACCTATGCAAAGTGAAAAGAAAAAAATGGTTATATTTTTTGCATATTGCAAGGGAGAGATAAGGGTGTATTTGAATGTTTTGTATTGTGCACATGAAGTTTTTTTGGCGGACCTCCTACTTTACTTGGGATACAAAAAGAGGTTTTTTCCATATACCTTTCTTATTTTGGCTTTTTTTCAACCCTATGTGTTGTTGAAAAGTTTGTAAATATTTATTTGTGTGTTTATATGGATATGTTGTTGTGGAATGCTTGTTTTGTGAGGAAGCCATTTTGGAAAAGTTGTCTCCCCATTGTTCTTTGGTTGGGGCTCAAGGGCCAATAAGGAGGACGGATTATCCTCTTATTTGATTATAGGTTTTGTGGATAGCATCACATGTTCCCATTTCATTGAATTTTGTTCCAAGTTTTATAAATGAGGAGATTACAAAAGTTGAAGATTGGAAGAGGTATACTTGTTGGAGCCAAAAATATTACATTTGTAATGTCACCCACTTTGTTGTAAATTGAAAATTGCAACCTTGTATTTTAAAGGAAGCATTCTTGTAAACTTATTCTTTCAAATTGTAGGAAAGAGAAAATACTATATTGTAAGAGATTGAGCTAATATTCTTGAGAAAAGAGTGTATGGTTATCTAGAAGAAATTTATAGTATTGGAATGGTGGATTTTATTGTAAGAAGAGAAAGAAGATACCTTGTCATTTTCATTGTAAAGGTGAGCATATTGAAATGTTTAAATTATTGGAATGTTGGAGAGTGTATCCATTTTAAGGAAATAATGTTGTTTTATGTGAAGCATATGTTGTTTTCTTTTTTTGTACTATTGGTAAACTTAATTTGAAAGGAGAATTAAAATTGATTATAGTTGGATATTCACTCTTGCTCCTCCCTTACAAAATTGTTGAAATAGGAAATATTTATCAAATTTATAGAGAAATCACATATTTTAAATACTACAAATTCCTTGATTAAACAAGAGAAAACTTACTCTACATTTAATTGAGAAATTTCTTTCTAACCTTTATTTTATCAATCATTTACATCAACAAATATACCTATTCAACTAATTCAAAATTATGTTGTATATTTAAGATAAGACAAACAAAAATATACTATTATAATTATATATATAAATTAAGGAAAATTATATATATAAATTAAAGAAAATTAATATGATATGCATATTAATATATATGTATATATGGTTCAAATGGTTTATATGTGAAGGTTTAAATAAATAAATAAATAAATAAAAACTATTGAGTGGTGTTGGGTTGTTACCCAACCCCTTTTGTTTTAATTGTTGGTGGAGTGGGTGGGGGGGTGCCGCACCCCACCCCCACCCACTGTTTATTATAACAGTGGTGGGGGTGGGGTGCCGCATCCCCTCAATAAATACAATCCCCAAAAACTTATATAGTCACGGCTATAAAAATACAAGCCTACAATATTTAATGTGGTCGCGGCCAGACTTCTCTCGCATTGCGTATAAAAATTTATTGGTTGAAACCCTATATATATATAGCACCCTCGGATTTTCACATTATAAAACCCTACTTTTGACTAACATGGGATTGTCTCAAGGTGTGGGACCTTTACGATGTAGGAAAACCTCTAGAGAAGGTTGGTTCCTAACCTATTTTAATACAAACCTACTCCTAAACTATCAATTCCAAGTGACCATAGAAAGAGAAATACGTAAAATGTAAATCCTAAACTAAAAGAAGGGATAACACCAAAACAAGACTAGAGAGATTCCTAGTGAGTGAAAGTGGAGGGAAATGGGGAAGAAGAGGGAAGATAAAATTCCATAGTCCCAAAATACATTCAAACCTCCAATCTTGTGGAGCACAAGAAATTGAAACCCTATAAAGGAACATTGTATGTACAATATACCTGCAAAATATAATAGAAGGTAAGAAATAAAATAGAAATCAAGCTATGGAAATAAAATCCACAAAGCACTACGTTTTTTTCTTAAAATGTTGCATAATCCATTACAATGTAGGAAAATGGAAAGAACTCAAAAAATGCATAAATTTTAGGTATGCAGCTCATAAAAGTGCTAGAATAATTTTGGCAGAGTTCCTTTACGATTTCAAAATTCCCCCCACTCAAATGAGGGGAATTTACATATATATGGATAAAATGAGCTACCAACCAACATCCTTCATTGCATACATGTATGTAGGTATGGGAAGGCATGATGGTTCATTTTTCAATGGTACTTTTCTTGCACGTCGAACAGGCATGCCATACCTCATTGAACCGCTTGTTGAGCTACTTTGTATAGTGTCATTAATGTATGTCTGTATATGAAACTGTCTCTTGTTTCCCAATGGAAAAAACTAGATGATGCATGATAAGAAGGGAAGAGTATTTGCTGACGAGGGAAATACTTGTTGCATGACAAGAGGAAATGTTGTCTCACGATAATGAGGGGAGGTTGAATCGTGAAAGAAAAATGTGGTTAACGTGCGATAGGGATTGACGCTAATGTGCAAAGAAAAGATTGTGGTGATGTAGAAGGTAGAATGATGCATGTCAAGGAGGGATATTGACATGCGACAAGAAGCAGGGTTGATGTGTGATAAGAAGAGGGGCATTGAAACATGAGAAGAAGCATGGTGTACGTGCAATAAGAAGAGGGGCGTTAACGCGTGACATGAAGCATGGTTGATGCACGATAATAAGAGTCACGTTGATGCGCGACATGAAGCATGGTTGACACATGAAAAGAAGAGGGGAATTGACATGTGGTAGGAAACATGGTTGACGTGCAACAAGGAGAGGGGTGTTGACATGTGACAGGAATCATGGTTGATGCACAACAAGAAGTGGGGCGTTGATACATGATAATAAGCATGGTTGAAATGCAAAAATAAGAGGGGTGTTGACTCATGACAGGGAGACAACAATCCATACATTTTTCTGGCTTGACCATTAATGCAAATCCTACTCCAAACCTTCACCATGACTTGTAAGCTTATCACGAGATACCTTGTAAACTGCTCCCATTAACTATCAATTCCCATACCTTTAGGTTGATCCATTTTTTAATGAGGATGCAAAAATGGATAACAATTGGTGACTTACGAGGTGATCTTCCTACTACATCTGAAAGACCAGTGATTTTGCATCCATTAGGCATAGAGTCATTTTGATTGCTGAAACTGGTATGATGTCTGAATCCTCTTATTTCTCTAGAATATTGCTGAGACATTACTTTATCATCGAATCTTTCCTAAAACAAGTTAAGTGCAACAGCAAAAAAGCACAACCATTTATAAATAACAAAATCAAACATATCCCGAAATAGAACATACGGAGGGTGCACAAGCACTTATCTAAAATAAAAACTAGCTACAACATAATGACGTGCTTCAAGCACTTAGAGTAATTACAAACTCTAAAATAATATTTACAAGAAAGATACTCCCATCAGTAATAATTCTTGAGATATATGCCATTGACTAGAATGTGTAATTCTTCTTTGTCCAACTTTGTCAATTACAAAGCATTTTTTCCTTTGCACCCTAAAATCAAGTAAATGACACTCCATATTGCATAAAATTTGGAGTGCCTTCCTGGTTTGGCTCTTTCTGCATCCCATTTCAGAATAGGGTATCCTTCTTGAAAAATTTTGTTTTTTTCCTTTCTATCAAAACTCATCTTGATTTTATCTTGGTCCTTCTCTATTGTTTTCATGGACTATTTTCTTATCTCTTCCAGTTCTATGATCTCTGCATATTTTAATTCCATGGCTGGAAAATCAAACAACTCCAGCTATTTGATAAGCTCCAAGTTTGGTAATTCCAGGGATATTGGAAATCTTACTTCCCTTCCATAAACCAAATTAAAATGGGAATAACTAGTTGACTTCTTGGGAGTGATTCTATCAGCCCACAAGGGTGATTTCATTTTGGTATGACAAGTCCTCTGATTTTCATCTAGGGTTCTTCTTATGATCTTGAGAAGATTTTTGTTTATGGACTCTACTTTATTGTTACTTGGGTTAGTAGTTAGAAGAAGTTTTTAAATGTATGCCATTTCTAAAAACCCAATTAGATATCTTTTCTCCAATGCAAGCTAGGCATTATACGATATTATAGTGGAAGAAAAACCAAACCTTGTTACAATACCTTCGTGGAAATATAGAATGCTAGCTTCATTCTCTTCCTTAAGTGAAACTTCCTCTATCCACTTAGTGAAGTAGTTTGTGGCTGTAATAATCCATTTGTGACCTAGGCTGGAATTGGATTGATCATCCCAATAAAATCTAGTGAGATGGGATGAGTGGGAGGAATGCTAGCTTTTCTTTTACCTTCAAATAAGGAACACTTCTTGCATTTCTTGATCCATGAGTGGAAATCATTAAAAATAATAGGCTGGTAATAACCAACCCTCATAATTCTAGTAGATGTTACTTTTGGGAAAAAATGACCACCTACCTCTCCATCATGAAATTCATGAAATACCCTCTCTATCTAATTTTTCTTGATGCACCCTAGGAGGACACCATTCACATCCCTTCTGAACAAAATATTATCTACAAGCACTTATTAGATGTAGTGAAGTGTCAAACATATCCTTTTGGATTTATTCAATCCTTGAGGACTTTTAACCGTTTGAATAAAATATATAATATCTTGAGTATAACAAGGAATGGGTATACCACTTGTAACCTGTTCTCAATTTGTTGCAACGTCATATCAACTTCTTCCTCCTCTCTTGATTCAGCATGTTGGATAGAAGTTAGCTTCTCACACAACCCTTTTTCCCTAACTAATTTTGTCACATTTATATAAATATCATACTCCATGACCTTGGTTATCCAACCAGCTCTCTTTTAATTAAGGTCCTTGTTCAAATAAAATTATTTATACTAGCATGTGAAACTAATAGATGAATTTTTTTATTTGACACTAGATGTCTAAATTTATTTAGAGTTCTAATGAAAGTAACGAAATACCTCTCAATGAATGAATATCTCACCTCATAATCCTAAATTCTTTGGATGAATAATGCAATAGGCTGCTCCGGTCCTTATTTATTTGGTTGTACCAGTATGGTCGATATTGCATATGTGCCCCCAAAAGTGTATAAAATAAAGTCCTTCACGAAATCTTGATTTATGAGGGTTGGATCCTATGTAATGGTCTGCTTTATGGGTTTAAATATTTCTTTTCCTTCATCAGTCCATCTGAAAATCATGGCCTTATTCAGCATCATCATTAGTGGCTTGACAAGATGGGAAAAGTTAGGAACAAACCTCCTAAAAAATTTAATTTTCCCCAAAAATCTTTGGATAGCCTTCTTGTGACTTGGAAAAGACAACAGTTGAATGGATTTTCCCCTTTCTAGATCAATTTCCAATGCTTCCTTAGACACAATGTGTCCTAAGACATTTCCTTCATGAGATAAGAATATGCACTTTTTTAGATTCAAAGACACCCTAAATCTCCTACATATTTGGAAAACTTGCCTAAGGTGAAAGAGATGACTTGTTACATTCTTGGAGAATATAGTAATATCATCTAGATACACAAGAAATATCTTATTGATCAGTCCTTTGAATTCCATATCCATCTCCCTTTGGAAAGTGGCTCTGGCATTTGACAGTCCAAATGAAATCTTCGTATAAGCATTTGTGCCCCACTTTATGGTGAAGGTTGTCTTGAATTGGTCATCTTCTTTCACCATGATTTGATTATAGCCTAAGTAGCCATCAAGTAATGAGAACATTTTGGAATTAGCTACAACCTATAAGATTTGATCAATGGAAGTAAGTGGGTAGTGGTTCCTGATAGAGGCCATGTTCAAGTCTTGGAAATCCACACATAATCATATTTCCCTGTTCTTTTTCCTAATTAGCACAAGATTTTAAACCCATGAAGATTGATTTATTAGAAATATGATGCTTGCATCAATGAGTTTGTTTAGTTCTCTTTTCTTGAGAGACTCGGTATGAGGATTCACTGTCCATTGCTCTGTCCTCATGGGTTCAGATCCTGAATCTAGTTCAATTGTGTGTTTTTCCAGCTTAGGATTAAATCCATTCAAATCTTCATAGCTCCAAGAAAACATATATGCAAATTGTTAGAAAATTTGTATAAATTAAGATTTTTCTTCTTCACTACTTACCTTGCCAATTTGAAGATTTTTTCCTTCTCCAACCAAAATTGGATCTGAATCCTTAACTTTGACCTGAATGTTTTCTGTTTCCCTCAAGAACTGATCATTGGGGTTAAAGATGAAATCTAGAGTCACTAACCTCTTTGGTATCTTATTTGTCCTTAGCTGAACCACTTGATCACCATATTGTTGCTCCAATTTATCTTGATTTCTAACCAAGAACTCGATGTCCTCCTGTAATAAATTAATGATCTGTTGATCATTCTCAAATCCCTGTAATCTTGTGTTATTTTATGGTACATTTGGCCTCAAAATTACATGAATATGTGGATATGATTTATCTTTTTTAATACTATCCACCACATCAAATGTTGCTCCAATTTCGGTAAGCTTGTCTATAGTTTCCTTATTCTTCCTTGGTATGGATTGAATTTTGACCACTTCAAAATCATCAATTTGACCCCATACCCAATGTTTGTAGGCTTTAAGCAGATCATTCTTAGTAGCATTCCTTCCTCTAATATGGTTGAAAATTAATTAACTATCCCCAAACACTCACAAGTATTTTATACCCCTCTTTCTTTCCCAATTAAATCCATTTGTCAAAGCTTCATACTAAATGGTATTGTTTGAATAGGTAAAAGGAAAATGGAAATTTGGGTAGTACTTCATACCTTGTGGTGAAAAAATAATTATTTTTACTATAGTTCCTTGCCTACTCCTTGAGCCCTCAAAGAATAGTTGGCATACTTCATCATCACCCTTATCATCTAGTTTAGTGAGGCTAGGAAGGGGAGTGTTTTCCTCATCCAAACAATAAAATCCAAACTCAGCCTCCTCTATTTCCTTGTATGGATCATATCCATGAATTTTTTTTTCCCATTTATCAAGAATCAAATATGGGATGCCCCCAACTTTGGTATTTGTTTCCTGAGTGTTCAGGAAATCCTCTTGATCAATGGATGAGCAATTTATGTTGATTGGGATTGGTACATGAGGTTCAATATGGAAATTTGCAATAGGTTCAGACCAGATTGTAGCCTTAGCTCCATACCTTGTTCTGAAGAGCATATGTGACCAATCAACTGGTAAGTAGCCTCTGATTTTGGTGGTGAAGTCTCTTGACAAGCACACTACAAAGAGTGGTGGCAAGTCAATCATTGTTATATCCTATTGAACTGTGACATTAGGAAATGTGTGTAATATAAGGTTTAGAACTTTTATGACCCCAACATCCCACACTACCGTCCCATCTAACTATACCACTCCTTTGGAAACTAGGTCATATTTCAGGCCCAACGGATCTACAATCTATTTTGGCATTACCAAACTGCTAGCCTTAGAGTCAATAATGTAATTGTGTACAAGATTGTTCCCAAAAACAAAAGATATATAGAATGGAGGAGGCTTCATCATTTTACCTTGTTATCCTCCATGAACTCCATCTTTCAAAGTTGCATTAGTGCATACCTTATATTGATTTCTCGAAAACTCATTTGATGCTGACCAATTCTCCATTGGCCCGGAATTTTCAATGATTCCCACATACAAACACTTAAATTTGTATTATTCATTTGATCAATAACATTAAAAGGATATTGATTCTCCTTGTGTTGTCATTTACTCAGCATGAATTTATCTTGTACATGGGATGCTGCAACCGGTACCTAAGTTGGATTAGAAGGAATTTTGGGCTGATTTTGAATGTCTGGGTTGCATTTGGATAGATAACACCCCGAAGTGTGATAAACGAATGAGAATTACTTGGATTAGATGAATTTCATTCTTGTATATTCCTTTTCTTAGACCTTGTATTGGCTACCACACTTTGAGAAGGGGAATGATTTATTCCACAAAAATCCTCACCTTGCCAATTCATAAGTGTTGTTTCATTTAGAGGTGTTTCCAAATTATCTACTTGCTGCTGACTTTCTTCTTCATTTCATTCTTAAAGGAAACCCGTTTTAGTCATCATCAATGCTTGATTCAAAGAACCATTGACGCAAATTGCCTAATTATGTGGTTGCCTATATGGGAAAATCAATTCATATTCATGTGCTATGTTGTTTTGAGTTGGAACCAAGGCTGTAGATGCTAAAACTGAATTAGGTTTATATTCTTGGAATGTCCTAGCAACTTGGGTTTTTCCTTGGTTCCGGTTGGCATCTTGAACAGGTGGCTTGTTTGGCTGATATGTAGGTTTATTGGGTTGGAAATGAGGCGGATAAGGTCTATAATTTTGAGCTTTCAACCTATTAAGAGTTACCAAATCATTTCCAAAGTTTTACAATTGTTTCATAACCTCCTGGAGTTCATTTGAAGATCTAGAAGAAGAGGTGGAAACTTCATTTGAACTCTGATTTCTTGGAGTAGGGATTGAAGTTGTTGTAGGTGCTTGATTAGTCATAGGATTCCCCATATCTAGATAGAGAGGCATACGTGGCCTAGGGGCAATTTTAATGGCTTGAATTAGGTAATTCGAGGCTCTTACAACTATGGAATAGAGATTTGGTAGGGTAATGCACCGCATATATTTTATTATAACAGATATATCAAAATTTAGAACCTTAAGAAAATAGAGAAATTCACCTTCAGCTGTTGGTCTAACTATAATTGGGATCCTCCTCCATGTTCTTTGGAATATGTCATTTAAGTCTTTCATCTGCTCATTTGGTGCCCTTTTGATTGTATTCATCTACTCCAAAAGGGAAAAGTTGTCACCCCTCTCCCAAAAATAGCCAAAGAGAGCTATGCACAATTTTTCCTAATTCTGAATCAATCTTGTTCCCAAGCCTCTGAACCACTGCAAAACTATTCCTTTGATAGAAGAGGCCAAAAACTTGACCTCCACATCCATCTCAGCAATCTCGTGTATGGTGTAGACATTTACAATGTATTGAATGTGGTCAATTTGGGTTGTGTTATTTTCTCTAGTGAAGTATGAGATATTCTTTAATGCTTCTATCAGGAATGGATTTTGTGCATTGAGGGAAAGTGGACTCATATCTGTGAAATTTAGATATGGGTTATGGGGAGGCTGATTAGGTGGTTGCAGATGAGCCATCCTATGTGGCTTGACAACCTTAGTCTATTAAAGAAAGGGTCTTCCTGGTGGAGGTGTTGATAAAGCTATATTTGGCGTAGATGGATACCATTGAGTTCTTCTTCCCCTTCTTGCTCTATCTTGGGATTAGTGTAGATAGAAAAATATCCCCTCTTCTCCAGTTCTTGACCATGTTTGGATCTTACTCATGAACTTGATAAACTTGGGTTTTTGAAACCACTGGATTTGAGTGATGGATTTTCCATATGTTTTGCTACAAACCCTCTAGAGGCTATAATTTCACCAAGGAACACACCCAATCTTGATAAAATTGAAAATATTGACTTCCTCTCATGGGGTATTCCAGAACTGTTATTTCAGAAAAGTAGCACCCTAGGCTTTGCACATTACAAAATCCTACTTTTGAATAACATGGGATTTTCTCAAGGTTTGAGACCTCTACGATTGAGACAAAACTCTAGAGAAGGCTAGTTTATGGCCTATTTTAATGTTAACCTACTCCTAAACTATCAATTCCAAGGGACTAGAGAGAGAGAAATACATAAAATGGTAATCCTAAACTAAGAGAGGTGATAGCACCAAATCAAGACTAGATAGATTCATAGAGAGTGAAAGTGGAGGGAAATGGGGAAGAAGAGGGAAGATAAACTGTGAAAGTGCCAAAACACATTCAAACCTCCAATCACGTGGAGCACAAAAAATTTAAACCCTTTAAAGGAAGACAGTATGCACAATATACCTACAAAATATAATAGAAGGAAAGATATGCAATATAAATTAAGCTAGGGAAAGAAAAGCCACAAAACACTAATTTTATTGCTTAAAATGATGCACAATCAATTACGGTATAGGATTAAGGAAATAACCCTTCAAAAAATCCATAAATTTGAGGCCTACAGCTCATAAAAGTGCTGGAACAATTTTGGCAGAATTCCTTTATGATTTTGAAATTCTCCCCTCCTTGAATGAGGGGAATTTACATATATAGAGCAAAGGAGCTACCAACCAACATCCTACATTAAATTCATGTATGTAGGTATGGGAAATCATGGTGCTTTACTTTTCAATGGTACTTGTATTACATGGAAAACAGTGGTGTCATACCTCATTAAATTGGTTGTTGAGCTACCTTGTACGGTGTCATTAATGTATGGATGTATCTAAAACTCTTTGTTGTTGCAGAATGGAAACAAGTAGTTGATGCATGAAAAGAAGGGAAGAGTCGCTAATGATGAGGAAAATACTTGTTGCATGATAAGAAGAATTTTTTCCACATGACAATGAGGGGAGGTTGACACACTCTATAGGGAACGAAGTTGGCATACGAGGAGAAGATAGAGGAGAAGGGGAATTTATAATGATACGTGTCAAGGAGGGAGGTTGATGCATGAGAGGAAGAAATTTTAGTCAAGAACTTATGTTATTACATTATTTATATTTATTTATGACTTCTTCAAACTTATCTAGAAATCTTTAGTCAAGAAAATTAAATAAATTATGAATAACGTTTACCCTTCCCACTTTCTAAACCAAAAAAAAATTACAAAATTTTTTCCTATTAAATTAATAGGTTTTATTATGGTTTTGAGTGTAGAAAAATTGAGGGTGTTACATTTGGTATCAGAGCTTCAACACTTGGACCCTGCGAACACTTGAAAACATGAAACACACCAAGTAAACCTAGCACAACTCTAAACCTAAATGAAAAAAAATTTGCATGATATTTTAAAATGTAAAAAACTTAGAAAATTTAAAAAAAACCTAGATAATGATAAAATAAATCCCATCTTGATCTATGTAGGAGGCGTGTACTACACGATGGATTCTTACACATGGACCTAGACCTACCATCCCAAGATCAGGCAGTAGCTATTATATGTCTACAGATACCATAGAAACTACAAGATGTTAATGTCACTATGCACAGAGGATATTTAGGAGGGTGACCTAACATACATGACATGGAACCCTTAGTGGAGGCTCATGCACATTCACATCACAATGCAAATCATAGGGAGGAGAACTCCCACGTGGAGTCAGTTATACTTGATTTACCACATTGAGAGTATATAGATAGAGCTACATGGCACATAGACATGTCTTGGAGCCCTAGGCTGAGGGATGATCATATAGAGAGACCAAGGGGCCAACAGTTGATGGTAGTAGATAAAATTAGAGAGATATTGAAGTAATATCCACCCCATTTTTCTGTATATGCAAGAGGATTTTAGGCCAAGGCATGGATCGTTAGCTTGAGCGGATGCATCAAGATATGTCCTAGTGCTAGTGACACGAAATATCCATCAACCTTATGAGAGATAGAGCTGTGGTTTTTTGTAGATTGAGGAGTATAAGCTCCATGGGGATTAAGATATGATTACTAAAGAGCTCTTGGAGGAGATATTCAAGAGTAGATACATATCCAGGAAGTTTATCCAACAATGGATCAATGAGTTTAATGATTTGTGACAGGAATCCATGATGATAGTAGAGTATGAGGGTTGGTTTTTAAATCTACTTCAGTATGTAGACTACATGTATGATGAGCATGTTAGGGTACCTAGGTTCATCAAGGGTATGAACTTGGATTTGGGAGGGGGAGTGAGTATGCATTTTCCATAGACTTTAGTAGAGGCCATGGAGAAGGCTGACATTGGAAAGGAAAAAAGAGGGAAGACTTAGTAGGCTAATGATAGAGTGACGATCCATATACAACAGATGTAAGATAGTAGGTCAAGGGGAACAAATTCTCCTCCTCGTGGTGGAAATAACTCAGCACATTCCTCTTTCAGGCCACCACAGAAGGCACAACAACAACACCAACATACGTGATCACCTGGAAGACCTCCACATTGCAAGGATGCACAAAGAGGTCACAAAATGGGACCTCCGGCTAGGGGATCCAACAAGAGACATGATTCACCTCAAGCTCAATCATCTGGATTATATCCACCACAAAACCTTAAAATGTCTATGATAGGATCATCAAGTTCTATAACACAGTCTACCGGACCACCTAGAGGAGTATTTGCTTAGTGGAGGGGACCAAGTAGTTGTTATGGATATGGTGTACATGGACATCACTAGAGAAAGTTCCTATAAAACCTTTCTAATTAGGGTAAGGCACATATTTATGAGCGTATGGCTAGTCAAATGGCCAGGAGCCATAAGATTTATGCAACAGTCAAGAACTACTAGGAAGAGCACCAAGGCATGGTGATTGAGACCACATGTAACATTGGTGGCATTTCTATTGCTATCTTATTTGATTATGGATCTTCAAATTATTTCATTTCTCCATCATTTGTAGAGTGATGTACGCTGGTGGTAGTTAAGTAGGGCCTTAGTTGGGATGTTGAGATGGCTTCTAGAGAAAAAATCTCAGTGGAATCCTTAGTTAAGGAGTGTGTAGTGGACCTATGACCCTTCACCATGAACTTAGATCTTTGTATCCTTCCCTTGGATTCATATGGAGTGATATTTAACATGGATTGGTTGTGCACACAGAGCTAGAGTTGGTTGTTACAGTAAATTTATATCTTGTACACCTTATTTGGGAGGTGATTCAGTTATAATTGGAGTTAGGAGACCCATTTGTATTCATACCATATCCACTATGCATCTGAAGTAGTGTGCGCGATGGGGTTTTAAGTTGTATGCCATCACTGTTAGTTACCGATTAGAGGATGAGACTTATGAGCCATCACTCGATGATCATCATATTTTAAGGGATATTTCAGATGTTTTTCCTAGTGATTTTTCAATCTTACCTCCCCCACATGAGATAAAATTTCATATTGATTTGGTTCCCGTAGTGGATCCTATCTCACATACACCATATAGGATGACAACCCCTGAGATATGTGAGCTCAATTTGTAGTTAGAAATCCTTCTTAAGAAGTGTCTAATTAGTCCTAGTGTATCTTCTTGGGGTACACTAGTGCTTTTTGTGAAGAATAAGGACAGATCTTTACGTTTGTGTGTGGACTACAGACACCTGAATAAAGTAATGATCAAGAATCGTACCCCCTTACTTGCATAGATGATTTATTTGATTAGATGAATGGGGCCACCATGTTTTCTAAGAGATATCTTAAGTTAGGTTGCCATTAATTGAGGATTGTGGAGGAAGATATCCACAAGACAAATTTCTACATGAGATATGACCACTTCGAGTTCACCATTGTGCCATTTCGTCTTATAAATGCCCATGCAGTATTCATGATTTTGATCAATGAGGTACTCAGGACTTTTCTAGACCAGTTCATGATCATGTTTATTGATGACATATTGATACACTCACATACACATGAGTAGCATGAGGAACACCTTTGATAGGTTTTATGAGCAACTGTAGGGGAACCTATCGAAGTGTGTATTTTTCTAGACAAAGGTTCAGTATTAGGTCACATTATTTCTAGGAAATTTATCACAGTCAATTCTTCCAAGATAAGAGCCATCATGTATTAGATAGCGCTAACCAATGTGACCAAGGTGTGTAACTTCATGGTACTTGAAGGTTATTATAGGATATTTGTTAAGGAATTATCTCTTATTGTGCACCCCATCACTTCCCTTCAATGGGAAGGAAAGAATTTTATTTGGTTTGATAGATGTGAGCAGGACTTCAAGACACTGAATGAATGCCTTAGAACAACACCTATTCTTGCAGTGCCAGATCCTCATAGGGATTTCTTTATGTGTATAGATGATTCTATGGCGTGATTAGGAGGTGTTTCTATGCAGGATGGCTATGTAGTAGCTTTTGATTCTCACAAACTTAAGGATTATGAGCTCAATTATCTGACTCATGACCTTGAGCTTATAACAATTATGCATGCTTTGGTTCAATGGAAGCATTTTCTATTAGGCAGGAGGTTTATTCCTAGGACAGACCATTTGAGGCTATGACACCTCTTCATACAGCACAATCTCAATGCATGTCAATGACATTAGATGGAGTTGATTTGTTAGTATGATATGGAGATGGAGAATGTGAAGAGGAAGGATAATGTGGTTATAGATGCTTTGAGTTGTGAGAGGAATTTGGATATGGATACTTCAGTGGGTACAGAATTACGAAGAAGGCTTTTGTGATAACTTCCACATGACAACTTCTACCTTTTAGCTAGATTGGATATTGAGTCTTAAATTACCCTTGAGGGGAAGTTTTATAGATTGACATTGGATTCTGATGGACTTCTCAGACACAGAGGTCAGATCTATGTACTTAGAGATGGACATGTGAGACAAGATATTTTGACAAAGTATTATCGTGCACCTTATTCATCCCATCCAAGGGTTAATAATATGCACACAATATTGAGACATTTGTACCATTGGAGAGGAATTTAGAGAGTTGTAGCTCACATTTTGTCTTGTTGTTTGGAGTGTCAAAGAGTGAAGGCTGGGCACCAACATCCAATTGGCCTTATCTACTCACATGTTAGACCACATTGGAAATGGGAAACCATTTCCATTGACTTCATTTTAGGGATACCGACGTTGAGATACCACAATGCCATTATGGTCACGGTGGATAGATCAATTAAAGCGGCTCACATTTCTCTGGTGAAGACCACATATACAAATAGTGCAGTAGCATGATGGTACTTAGATGATATTAGTATACTACATTAGATTATGCAGAATATCATTTGTGACCACGAACCCTTATACACCTTTGATTTTTGGACTACCATGTAGCATTCCATTGGGACAAGCATTAATGTAAGTACAATGTATCACCGTGAGATAGATGGATAGACTGAGTGGGCGAATAAGATTTTAGAGGAAAAGCTTTGAATGTATGTCATGGATCATGAGTCAATATGTGAGAATAAGTTATACTTGGTTGAGGTTTCATACAACAATAGCTTTCAAAGTTCTATGTGTATGGCTCCATTTTAGGATTTGTACAACAAAGAGTGTGTAGTGCCCACTCCTCTTCGACATTTAAATTACTCTATTTTTTTTATCTTTGATTGGATTTATAAACATTGTTATCATAATTTGGACATTGATAGATAGAGATTGTTATATTTTATTAGCATATTTGATAGATAATATGGATGTTTAGACTTATGACATGATTTACATGATGGATTATATGCATGGATTTACATATCAGTATTTGATTATCTTGGGCTACTACAACATTGGTGTTGATATATAGATGTTTCTAGATGATTTAGTTTGTTTTGTGATCTTATTGACAATTGATAAATTGTTAAATTGATAAAATTGAAATATTTAGAATTGTGAGAAATTGGTGAATTACTTAATTTTAGATATGGTTTAGTTATGATATTGATGATGTGAATTGATATGTATATGTGTGAATTTTATTATCTTGATGTTGTTAATATGGACACGAGACCAAAAAGTTTTTGTTTTTTATTTTTACAGGCCTTTATAACACAACAAACAAAATGGGATAGGAGACCAACAGCGAAGAAATTTGGGGTATTAGCAATAGGTCACCTTAGCAACTAGTGTAAATGTATGATTTTATTGTTGTTAGTTTGTTAAGATGTCCCCATTGGGGTGTGGCCCCAAATGTGAACTTGGGTAAATTATGGTTTGCCCTTTTTTGATTTATTTAATTGTGAGTAATTGTATTTTGTTATTATTGTGAGTCACTTTTATTATTGTTATTACGTACTCCTTTTAAGTTAATTATACTTGATTAATTAGTGTAATTTGGGATGTGACAAAAGGGGATAATTAATGTGAGTTGGTAGTCTTGGTTTGTGTAGGATTTGAAAGAATTTAATTACTTTTCAATGTTGTGCACTCATCTTTGTATGCAAATTCCGGATTTTGACTTTCTAGCCCATTTTGGAGGCTTGTGGGACAAGTTAAGCTTGTCCCACACCTCCTAAATTCATCCACCCTATATACCTATGATGATAGGGGATTATTTTAGGCCTTCTTTTATGTTTTAGTTGAGAAAAAGAGCAATTAATTGAACCTTTCTTATAAGAGTCTTTAATTGTGTCCTTTAGGAGTGTGGGTTGGGTTTGAGAGTGTAACAGGGTTGTCATTCCCTCAACCACCGATTTATTGTGCTTTGGAGATTGGGTTTGACCTTTTGATGTAGAATGGAGGATAAATGATATGACATCATACATAGAGCCACATCACCTCTCTCTCCTCTCGTTTCTATTTATTCTAAAATTTTTTAGGATTTTGGTGGTTACTTGGTTTAGGTTTTGGAGAATTTTTCTTTTGGATGAGATTTCATGTAGAGTTTTGTTTGGAACTTGGAGTTAGATTGTGCTTTCTTGGACATGGAAAAGGATTGGAACTAGCTTGTGGATTGGGCATAAGAGTTTATTTGATAATTTATGAGGTAGTTGGGTTGAGGTGCCCTACCTTGTGATAATTTAAATTTGTGCTTATCTAGTTGTCTTATTGTGAGATGAATAAAAGTTGTTTTTCCTTTAGGGAGGCATAAGCATTATTTTTATTCGAAGGGAGGCATAAGAGTTTTCTTGGTTGTGATTGAGTTCTTGGAGGTTTTAAGGTGGGAAGCCAAACCCTTGGGAGGAATAAGTAGATCCCCATGTTCCTTTCTCTTTCTTAGCTTCAGTTTAGAGCCTTTATGTTCATAAACTTGTGTGTGTTTATGTGATTTTGTTGTTGTTCTTGTTGTACTGAATGTATGGTTTGAATGTGAATGTGGAAGCCTTGTTAAGTTGTTTGTGGTTGTCTTATAACCCTCATGGCTTCATTTTTAGGTTTGGGGGCCAATGAGGAAGAAGGCTTATCTTCCTCATTGGATTATTAGTTGGGAGGAGAATGTTTTCTGCTCCCTTATTTTGGTTTTGGTACTTGGAATTTGGGAAGATGGTTGAGCTCAAGTGAATATTTTGTTTCTGTAGCACCTTCAACAAATAAAGATGAAATTTATCTTTGTAAATTTTTGATCATGTTGTTTCCACTTAAATTGGAAGGCTTGTAAACTTGCATTTTAAAAATGAAGATCTTGTTTATCTTATTTTTTAAATTTGTAATGTTAGTCCTTGTTGTAAATAAAAGTGGAGAGCTTTAAATTTATTCCATTGTATTTGCTGAAACGAGAGACTATTATATTGTAAGAATGAACCAAGTTCTTAAGAAAGATTTGCATTTTTTATGTGGAGTAGAAATGTAGAAGTGGACTTGAAATGGAAATGATGTTCTTTTCAACCTATGATATTTTATTTTCTCCAAAGTGGGATTTGTATCATTTTAAAAATATTGATGATCTTGTTAAAATACACTTGTTTTTTAAAATGGGTTGTCATTTAGTTATTGTGCAAGAAAGGAAATAGTTGTTTGTTTTTATTGAAAAAGAAGGCATATGGAAGTATTGAAGTTATAGTTACATTCTTGTTAAATAGAAGGAAAGAATAGAGAATGACTTGATGTATGTAAATGGAGTATGAAAATAGGAAATTTTATCAATCTAGTAACTGATGAATTGAAGACACCTTAGTCCAATATATTATTACATGTTGGAAGGTTCTATTTTCAAAGAACAAAAATGGTGCCCTGGGTAGAGTGGCAGTTTCAGAACCACCGCCCTACATAGAGTGGTTGTCAATGAACCACCCTTAGTAAAGGAAGTGGTCACAGGACTGCCGACCTACGTAGGGTGATGGTTTTAACACTTTTGAAAGAAAAATAAAATCCTCCTATTACAAACCCAAATTTAAAATTAAAGGAAATCTAAGCCTAAAAAAATTAAATGGTAGCTTCTAATAATTAAAAAAATGAGTTGAAATTTAGTGTTAATTCTCACCAATTTGTTTTTATGGCATCACAATGTGTAATATTCTTATATTAAAAGATATGGGGTTTTTCTTCAATTGTTGAACTCAAAACAAGAAATTGTTTTTATTAAAATACAAAACAGATCCATTGTAGGATCTCTACATTAAAAAAATGGGTAATATTACAATAGCGAAAATTTTACAACTAAATCCATCGAAAGTTTTCCATGGTTTCTCTTCTTGTTCTCATGGCTCTTGCTCTTTCTCCTCTCCCCAAAACCTGTAAAACAAAAATGAGAAAATAAGTCAAATGAATTAATAAGAACAATCCATAGAGATGTTTAGGGTTAGTATGAAACCCCTAAGATCCAAGGGCCCACATTGAATCCACCTAAGGTTTGTGGATCAACCCTACAAATGTTAGATGAGAATCAGGTGGAAATATTTCTTAAATGAAATTCATGTGTAAATATTGAATGGGGCCACTTAAGGGGTATTAGGAGATAAGTTTATTTGTGACCTTAATGTGTAGTTGGTTAATTTTAAAATTAAAAATCCATTGACTCTTGTAATTAATTAAATTAAATTTACTTAAGGGTAGCTAGACAACATTTAATTTAGGGATTAAATTTATTTGTATCTAACTTAATGGGAGGGTAAGTTTAGAATTATCCCTAGACTAATAAATTAATAAATGACATTAAAACTATGTTACTAAACTAAATTCAAGATTGTTCAAAAGCAGGATTTTATGCCGATCTGGGAAATTGAATAATATTAATTAAGTGTTAATTAAAACAAATAAAATATTAATCATGCATTAAATCAAACCTAGTTGAAGATATTCCGGTTATAACTTGGTGTAAACAAAAAAAAAATTCCATAAATTTTCCAATCTAACTATTGGGTTTTCTTGGGTTCATTACAAGAACTTAATGCGAGTTACAAACTGAAAGAAACCACTAAGTTGGGATACGTTATAGGATAGGGTATCTCTTTGGCCATATTTGTTACAATAATTGGAGCAACAAGTTATTTTGATTAGATAGAGGTTACATGAGGCACAAGATAAACAAAAGAAGTATGCAGATCAAAGGAGAGTTGACTACAGTTATGAGGGGGAAATGAAGGTGTTTCTGCATGTAATACCACATAAGAGACCTCTTTTTTATGGAAAAGGATCTAAGATAGCTCCTAGATTTATGGGTCGATTTGATATCTTAGAGCAGATCGATCCCTTAGCTTATTGTCTAGCCTTACCACCCAACTTGTCTCATGTTCATAATCTATTCCATGTTTTTGTTCTTTGGAGATAAATTCTATATCCTTTTCATGTATTGTATTGGAGTGCATTATAGGTGCAAGAGTAGGGGTAGGTGACTGCGGAGACCATACGCATCGTAGAGCACAGGATCCTAGGACTTAGAGGCCGCGAGATTGACCAGGTGTGAGTCTAGTGGGATATTTATGATGAGACTATAGCCACATGAGAGGATCCTACTTTGTTACGGGCCCAGTTTCCTAACCTATTTTAGTGACTTCCAGGATTAAGTAGAGTCTAAGGGGAGGGGGAAATAGTTCCCACTCCTCTTCCACACTATTTCATTATGATATTATTACTGTTGGATTGATACTTAGACATTTGTATTATTATATCTTGATCCATAGATGATAGACTATGCAAATATTTAAAACTTTGACATTTTTTTATTTACATTTTGATTATCGTGCACTAGATGATACTGATGGAAAATTATAAATGTTAATTTCTAGTATTCTAATTTTATACTAACATGTCATTTTCTGGATGCATTTCTTGTTTTGGATGTTTTGAGTTGAATATAATTTTATGGATGTTAGAATAAAATTAATTGATATGATGATAGATGATATAATTTCTAATTTTGGATAAGGATTATTGATTTCTATATGTATATTATTCTCGATGTTGTTGATGTGGTTCTAAATCTAGATAGGTATTTCGTTTGTGTTTCAGGGACATTATATTATATACATCAAAAGCGGATAGGTGACCAACCATCTAAGGATGTCAGGTGTTATGCAACATGGCCAAATTTGAAAACTTGCGTATAAAGGTATGTTGTGCTTTTGCATACTTTAAAAGGAGGTTCCCATAGGGAGGTAACATCATTTATGAGGCCATGGGTGAAATGTGTTTCCTTTCTATTAGTTTTTAAAAAAATAAAAATTTGTGCATGTGTTTACTTTTTGGGAAAATATTATTACTTTATTAACACTTGTTAATGTATCTTAATTAACTAATTTAGTTTAAATTTAAACTAAAAGGGAATATATGACATGTTGGAAATAAATTGGGTAGATAGTCCTTGTTTTGGTGCATGATGTAAATTGAATTAAATGTAGTTCGGTGGTGTGTACTCCACCATCCTTACCAAATTCTAATATTGTGTTGTTGGCTAGTTTTAGAGACTCGAGGGAAAATTTTACCTTGTCCTTCACATCTCAAAATATTCTACCAATCCTACTTATGAAGTATAGGGAATATTTTGACTATTTTAATGCATTATTGAGTGTAAAAGGGTAAATAATTACACTTGTTTAATTACCATAACTAATTTGTCGTTAATAAGCATGGTGTGTAATTTGGAGTGTCATTTGGGCATGTCATAAGTCTTTCATATTCATTTATTGAATTGGGTTTGGTGTGTTGACTAGTTGAGTGAAATGGACGGATGATGAATTGACATCCTACATGGAACCAACTCATTAAGCTCACCCCCCTTTTTTTATTTATTGATTGAATTTGAACAATTTTGGGTTACTTGCCTTATTTTTCTTCTTTTGCACTTTTGGAATTGGGATATTTTTGGAGTTGCATTTGGATTGTGCTTGGTTTGAAGGTTTGAAAGCTTGTTGGATTCAAGAATTTTGAAATATTTATGGAGAGGTAGGCTCTTCACTTGCTCGTTCTTTGATTTATGCATTTAGATGTAGAATGTGTGCTTGTTTGAATATTGTATGAGTGTTGTGAATGTGATTTATTATGGTTGGGTAGATGTTCTTAAGAAGGGTGTGGGAGATCCAAGTAGGGAAAATTGGCGAGGGAAAATGGAGTTCTAATGCATTCATTTTTTTAGGGAGTGTGATTAGGAGTTCCACCTATGGGGATTGAAAAGGGAAACAAGGATATATTTTTACATATCGCAAGGGAGATATAAGGGTGTATTTGAATGTTTTGGATTGTGCACATGGAGGATTTTATGTGGAAATCCTACTTCACTTGGTATACAAAATGAGTGTGTTATAATATTCCTTACTCGTTTTGGCTTGATGTCAATCCTATGTGTTATTGAAAATTGTTTGAGTCTTGCTTTGTTGTGTTTATTTGGATGTGTTGTTGTTGTGGAATGCTGTTTTGTGCCAGAAGGCTTTTTTTAAAAGGTGATCAAAAGTTTCATAAAAATCCCCATATTATTTGGTTGCGTCTAGGGGGCCAATAAGGAGGATGGATTCTCCTCTTATTGGATTATATGTGGGTGGAGAGTGTCCACCTATTCACCTTTCCATTGGCATTCTGATCCAAATTTGATAAATGAGAAGATTACAAAAGTTTAACATTGGAGAGTTATACTTGTTTGAGCCAAAAAGATTACTTTTGTAATGTTACCCCCTTTGTTGGAAATTGAAAATTGTAACCTTTTATGTTAAAGGAAGCATTTTTGTAAGCTTATTATTTCAAATTGTTGGAAAGAGGAACTACTATATTGTAAGAGATTGAACTAAAATTCTTGAGAAAAGAGTGTATGGTTATCTAGTAGAAATTTATAGCATTGTAATGGTGTCAGGTTATTATAATAAGAGAAATAATATACCTTCTCATTTCCATTGTAAGAGTGAGCATATTGAAATGTTTTAAATTAGTAGAATGTTTGAAATTATTGAAATTTTGTAAAGTGTATCCATTTTAAGGAAATAATGTTGTTGTATGTGAAGCATATGTTGTCTTCTTTATTCTTACTATTGATAAACTTAATTTGAAAGGAGAATTAAAATTGCTTATAGTTGGATATTCACTCTTACACCTCCTTTATAAAATTTTTGAAATAGGAAACTTTTATTCAAAAATTTTGTCACATTTAGAGAGAAATCACATATTTTAAAGACTACAAATTCCTTGATTAAAGAAGAGAAAACATACTCTACATTTAATTGGGAAATTTCTTTCTAACCTTCATTTTATCAATCATTTACATCCACTAATATATCTGTTCAACTAATTCCAAATTTTGTTGTTTATTTAAGATAAGACAAACTAATATATACTATTTTAATTATATATAACTATATAAATTTATATATATTTAAATTAAATAAAATTAATATGATATATATACTAATTAATATGTGGTGTGTTGGTGTGGTGTGTGTCTGTACACACACACCACACACACACATACACACAGATACATACATACATACATACATATACATACATACATACATACATACATACATATATATATATATATATATATATATCTATCTATATATCTATGTATGTATGTATGTATGTATGTATGTATATGTATGTATGTATGTATGTATCTGTGTGTGTGTCTGTGTGTGTGTGTGTGTGTGTGTCTACACACACACATTATTATTATTATGTGTCAAATGGTTTATATGTGAAGGTTTAAATAGGTAAATAAATAAATTAAAATATTTAGTGGGGTTGGTCTGTGGACTAACCCATTTTGTTTTAATTTTTGGTGGGGCGAGGACTGGGGGGGGAGGGAGATGGGGGTGCTGCACCCTACCCCCACCCACTATTTATTATAATAGAAGTGGGGGTGGGGTATGGCACACCACCAAAAAATACAATACCCAAAGACTTATATAGTTATGGATATAAAAATATAGTTCTACAATATTTAATGTGTCAGGGGCCAGACTTCTCTTCAACTGTGTATAAAATTTTATCATCTGAAACCCTTTATATTTTAATGTAAATATGAATATTACACACACAAACACACACACAACACACACACACACCACACACCACACACACACACACACACACTATACATACATAATATATATATATACATACATCTAGGGTTTTAAATACATTTTTACGCCAAATCGGTAGATACACAACGTATATGTGACTCACCTGCAACTGATTTTAAATAGACATACTACAACAGGTAATAATACCGACCCAAGAGAACTAGGAATCTCTCTTTTAACAAAACTAACAAAAATATGGAGAGTAAATCCTCCCAACTTCAATGGCCTCCATGGCTTCTCCTCTTTTCTCCCGGCGCCAAAACCTCTAAGAAAATACTGGCACAAATGAATAAAATTAGAGAAATGGGAATAAAATAAATCTATTAATGAATTTAAGAAATATAGATACAATTAATAGTATAGATTTAATCTAACGACTTTATTTGACCCTACAACACTTAAGTGGGTTACATTTTTATGGAATCAAATTAATTAAACAAAGGGGGGTATGGGTAATTGGTTGAATGGGGTCACTTAGTGGCAGGTCCAGTTGTGTGAACTTTAAGGTAAGAAATAAATTAAAAACTTTTTTGGGCATGACAATTATATAATGGAACTAAAGAGTTTTTTTAATATATATGGTAGGGTATAGTTTTTATAACCTCAATGTGACATGGCTATTAAATATTTTAAATACTCTAATTAAGTAAATGAAATTAATGTGTGACTTTAGACCTTATTTCTTTTGGGAAATACATTAATATATGGCATTATTAATTTAGTTCTGACTTTTTCAAAATTGTCTAGAAATTTTTAATAAGAAAATTACTTAAATTGTGAATAACGTGTACCCTTACAACTTTTTAAACGAAAAGAAATTACCAAACAATTTTCCTTTAAATTAATGGTTTTATTATGGTTTTGAGCATGAAAATTGAGGGGGTTACGCTATCCTGCACCAATAATCCATTCTATCAATAAGGCATTAGTGAGGACCAATAGTGCTATTCAAAGCAATATTCTTCCAAAACCATAGCTCCAAATGAAGCTATGTTTTTAAAATATTTTTTTTAGGACATTACAATTACATCGATATCCCAGCAACATGGCCAATATAACCCATAGCCCACCACTTGCATTTTTAATCAACAAAAACTTAAACAATATTATTCAGTGCGGTTGGTTACAATAATCTTTGAATTTAATATCTTGATTTTGAGAGTCATTCGTTTCTTGAACTATAAGAGAGAAGGAATATATATATACTAAGTGTGATAGAATTTATAAGGTACATGTTCTATTTTAGAAATCCTAATCTGAAACTTATATGTTTAAATCCTTCCAATGTTAATGTAAACTTTTAGATTACTCCTTCCTGATGTTTGCCCCTGTTTTCCTTTGACACCTTATGTATTGATCCTGATACGAATACGGCTAGTATAAGTATGGACATTGTTAAGTTTAATTAGCATGATGTTGATGTTAGAATCATGGTTTTACTGAGGGAACTCTTGATTCATAAATGGTGGCATGATGATTAATATATAATTTTGGATATTGATGATGATATACTATTTGACATTGGTATATTTGAATGTTGTTCGGACAATGTGATATTTTGGATATTATAGTAGACCTCTATTGTAAATTATTGATGATGATATAGTTTGTTATAAAAATTGTCATGATTTGTTACCAAGCGCTTGATGTTTGTTGTGATTCATATATTTGTGATTTTGGAATATATTTATATTATTTTGGATCGTCTGATATGGCCACATCGAAGGAGTATTTATGTTTTGCAGGTTAAATATCACCACAACATCAGGGATTGGAGACCAACCCATTGGCATTCTAGATGAATTCAACAGGTCACCATGGTAACTTATCTTTTTTGTGTGTGTTTTGTTATTGTTAAGGGATTCCCTGGGGAAGAGATCAACCTTTAAATTTGTTACCAATGGGTGTTATGTCTTTATTTTATTTGGTCCCTTGTTAATATTTGCATGTTTTTTTTGGTGGTGCATTTACCCCGTCATTAACTATAAATGGTTTGTAAATATTGTGAGTAATATATTGTTAAAATAATAATCAAAGATTTTCATAAAAGTTAATTATGATAGTTTGTTGGCCCATGGATTTAAATTGTTAAAGTAATGTGTAAGTGACTTGTAAGTTAACTAACTTTGGAGTGTGAAACACTCCACGTTCTTGTGAATTCGAAATGGTTCCTGCGGCTGATTTTCGAGGCTTGTGGTTCAAGTTGACTTGTCCCATAACCTCTTAAATTCTTTACAAACATACCTATGGTTTTGGGTTAAAATTATACTTTTTATATTGCTTTTTGGGAAGACAAAGTCCTAGGTTTTAATTAAACTTTCTTACATGTATTTATTTCATTCCGTTGGGTTTTGATTCATTTTAAGTGTGTGGTAAAACTTGTCAAATTATTCCCCTACTTATTTATTGTGTCTTGAAGATTGAAGTTGACTTTGAGTGTAAGTTAGGATGTGTGGGATGGCATCGTACAAAGATCCCCACCTCATCTCAACTCTCTCCCCCTTCGATATATTTGAATTCATCATTTTAATTTTTGGGGTTACATCCTTTGGTGCTTCATTTGCAACTTGGTTTGGGGGTGATTATATGTTGGTTTGGAGCTCTTGCTTTGGAGAGAGTTGCAGATTTTAACTGGCTTATGTTTTGTTGATCTTAGACTATTTTTTTATTTGGAATCTTGCTGGTTGGAATTTGAAACAAACTCCATATGAAAAGGTGAGGGCTTAACTCTATCATGCTCTTCTTTTATTAAACAATGTTTTTGGGGTGAGTGTTTTGGCTTATAGTGGGTTGCTTTCAGTACAGATGGGCCTAGGGATGGTGTAAGAAAGAGTATGGGTTTTCTGTGTAGGTATAAGTGTTTTTTTTTTTGGGGAGGTATAAGTGTGGAGGTAGTTATGATTTTGTTCCACCTTATAAAGAAATAACATGCATTTCTTTACTCGTTATGGGTGCCATAAGATGTTGGGGAAGGTACTAAGACATTTTACCAAACTACCAATATGGAGAGTAATCCGCCAGCCTTCACTGGCCTCCATGGCTTCTCGCTTCTCCCGCCAACCTCTAAGAAATAATGCACAATAATGAGAAATGAGAGAAATGGAACACAATTAAATCATAAGGATATTTAGGGAAAATATAGATACAATGAATAGGATTAGATTTAATCTAACGACTTATATTTGACCCTACACCAACTTATGGGTTACATTTTTATGGGGAATCAAAATTAAGTAAAAAAAGGGGGTATGGTAATTGGTTGAATGTGGTCACTTAGTGCTATGTCAAGTTGTTGAATTTTAAGGTAAGAATAAATTAACTTTTTTGCATGACATTATATACTGAACTAAAAGAGGTTTTTAATATATATGGTATGGGTATAGTTTATAACCTAATGGACATGGCTATTAATATTTTAAAATACTCTACTTAAGTAAATGATTATGGGTGACTTTAGACTTATGTTATTTTGGGGAAATAATTAATAATATTGCATTATTAATTTATTTCTGACTTTTTCAAAGGTCTAAAAATCTTTAATAACGCAAATTAATTAAATTGTGAATACCGTGTACCCTTAACAACTTTTTTTTAAAAGAAGAAATTACCAAAAAATTCCTTTTAAATTAATGGTGTATTTGGTTTTTGAGCATAGAAATTGAGGTGTTACGCTCATCTGCACAATCTAATCAGATTCTATTCAATAAGGCATTAGTGAGACCAATAGGTGCTATTCAAACTCATATTTCCAAAACATAGCTCCCAAATGGAAGATATTTTTGTTAAATATTTTTTAAGCATTACATTACATCGATATCCCAGGAACATGGCCAATAGAACCATAGCCCACCACTTTGCATTTAATCAACAAAACTATTAAACCATAGTTTCAGTCTGGTTGGTACTAATACTCTTTGAATTTAATTATCTTGATTTTGATAGTAATATAGTTTCTTGAACTATAAAGAAGAGAAGGAATATATATTAACTAATGTGATATGAATTTTAATAAGGTTAGCATGTTGATTTAGAAATCAATAATCTGAAACTTATATTGTTTAAAATCATTCCATGTAATAGTAACTTAATTTAATCAGTCTGATGAGTGCCTGTTTTTCTTTGACACCTTAGATATTGATCCTGATACTGCTAGTATATTATGGGGACATTGTTTAGTTTAATTTAAGGCATGATGTTCGATGTTAGATCATTGTTTAATGATGACTTTGATTCATATAGGTGCATGATGATTAATAGATACATTTTGGATATTGATGATGATATACTATTTGACATGGTTATCTTAAATGTTGTTCGGACATGTGATATTTGATATTATGAGTAGACCTATCATGTAAATTATTGATGATGATATAGTTTGTTGATAAAGTGGTCAATGATTTGTTTACAGCGCTTTGATGTTGTTGTGATCTATATTTAGATGATTTTGGAATATATTTATATTATTTTTGGATGTTCTGATATGGCCCACGATTCGAAGGAGTATTTATGTTTTGCAGGTTAAATATCAACAACAAACATCATGGATTTGAGACCAAACCCTTGGAATTCTATATGATTCAACAAGGTCCCCATGGTAACTTATATTTTTGTGTGTGTTTGTTTTTGTTAGGATTCCCATGGGAGAGATCACCTTAAACTGTGACCAAGGGGTGGGGGTTTTTATGTATTTATTGTATTTGGTCCCCTTTGTTATATTTGCATGTGTTTTATTTTGTGTCATTTACCCCTTCATTAACTATTACATGGTGTGTAAATATTGTGAGATCATATTGTTAAAATAAATGAATCAAGATTTTCATAAGAAGTTAATTACGTGAGAGTTGGTTGGCCATTGATTAAAGTGTTATAATAATTTTTAAGTGGACTTGTAGTTTAATTTTGGAGTGTGAAACACTCCACTTTCTTGGAATTCCGAAATGTCCTTGGCGGCTGATTTTCGAGGCTTGGTGGGTCAAGTTTGACTGTCCATACCTCTTAAATTCATTTACCACACATACCTATGGTTTGCGAGTAAAATTAGACTTTTATATTGGGCCTTTTTGGGAAGACAATTCAGTTTTAATTAAACTTTTCTTACATGAGTTATTTCAGTCCTTTGGGGTTTGGGATTCATTTTAGTGTGGTAAGTAAAACTGTCATATTATTCACCTACTTATTTATTGTGTCTGAAGATTAAGTTGACTTGTGAGTGTAAGTTGAGGATTTGTGGTATGGCATCCTACCAAAGTCCACTCAGCTCACTCTCTTCCCCCTTCGATATAATTTTGAATGCATTTTATTGTTTGGGGTTACACCTTTGTTTGCTTCATTTTTGCATACTTGGTTTGGGGGTGAATTATATTTTGGTTTGAGTCTCTGCTTTTGGAGAGAGTGCAGAATTTTAACTGGCTTATTTTTGTTGATCTTAACTATTTTTTTAATTTGGAAATCTGGCTTGGTTTAAATTGAAACAACTCCATTAAATGAAGAGGTTAGGGCTTAACTCTATAAATGCTCTTCTTTTATTATACAATGTTATTTTTGTGAGTGTTTTGGCTTATTATGTGGGTTTCTTCAGTAGATGGCCTAATTGATGTGTAGGAGAAGAGTATGGGGTCGGTTTGTGGAGTATAGTTTTTGTGAGGTATAAGTGTTGGAGGAGTTAGATTTTGGTTCCACCTTATAAAGAAATAAACATGCATTTATTTACTCGTATGGGGTGCCCATAAGATGTTGGGGAGGCATAAGGAAAATTGAGGAATAAGGGTACTGTTGGGATGCATAAGGGCATGTTCCAGGATTTTTAAATGAAATACATATATATTTTTGGAGGTTTTTTTCAAGTGGTGAGACCCATTTTCCCCTTGTGAGGCATAAGCATCATCCCCCCTTAGTTTTCTCCTTTTGGCTTGCACGATGAGCTTGATGTGTGGTTTGTTTCTTTATTCATTGGTTGTAAACAGTTCAATTTTTTTTATACTATATTTTGAATGAGAATATGTCTTTGTGTAAGTAGGAAGCATGTTGTTTCCATGTGTTTGGAAAACATAATCGTTATTGCTCTATATGGTTGGGGCTCAGGCCAATGAAAAAGGGTGGTTCTCCTTTCGATTGGATTATCTGGTTGGGTTGGAGAGTGTTTCATTCCCCGTATTTTTTCTGTGATAAAATTGACCTAAATGAAATGGAGGATATTCATGTTGTTCGTTTTGTTTTTTTTTTGTTTTTTTTTTGTGTTTTTGTTTTTTTTTTTTTTGTTTTTTTTTTTTTGAGAAAAAGAAAAAAAACAATTTTGACAGTCCCTTGTTGAGATTTATTCTTATTGAACCCTTTTCCCACTTTGAAGTGGATTGACCTGTACATTATTTGTGATGGAAATATGGTTTGTATTGCTATGAAATTTTTGTAATTCGAATCTAAAAGAGATATCCTGTGTTTTCCTATTTTGACAGAAGTGGAGAATATATCTTGTATTCAGTCTTGTGAACAGAAAGAAATATATGCATTTGGTATGTTGTAATTTTGAAAATAAATGGGAAAGAATTGAAGATCTTCCCTTTTGAAAAATAGAATTGTTTTTCCTTGTTCATTGATATTATGTGCCATTGAAATATGTGTTTATATAATAGGAAATCTCGTGAAAAAACTGAAAATGAAGCACATTAAGAAATAGTTCACTGTTGTGTCTCAGTCGAAATGTGTAATTAAAAAATAATAATATAGAATTATATTCTTGTCTTATCTTTGGATTGAAGGAAAATAAAACTTTTAAAACTAGCATGGATTAAATTCAATGTTTCATTGGCATGGAAAAATAGATTCTTTAATCTCGATTCTTGAAATATACAAACTTCCATTTCCTCTTCACGTATATTGGGCTCTGCATATCCTTTTTATCAAATGCCCAAAACCACTCTTGTAATATATAAAACAAATGAATTATTCAATGGACATATGAGATCAAATGCTCCCAACTAAATTAAAACACTCAAAATTTTTAAAGACCCTTCCAAATCGGTAAAGGGAAAAATACAGGTTTTCTACTGTGTGAACATGGATAATTTTCGAAGGCAATCATCCAAGAAAATTTAATCTTTCAATCTATCATAAAACATCCATTGAAATACTCATGTTCTTTTTTGGCAATGTTTGAGCATGTATTAATAAAGAAAAATTAGAACACAATTGTAATAAAAATACCAGTTCACTTCTAAGTGACGAAAGACGTTTTCTAAATTGACCCTTTAAACTTTGTCAAAATCCAATTTCTTAAGGTTTATTTACAAAAGAGCGTCGAGAGGTTTTTAGACAGTCTTGTTGCAAAACCATTCCCTCGAAAGTTATGGCCTTCTAAAAATTTTCTTCATTCGGGTTCCAAAATAATCCTAACTGTCAAATTTAAATGAATAAAATATTTTTTAGGCGGACACCGCGGGATAATTTTTTTTTTGTTACTTTTTTCCAAAAGGTGTAAATCATGAAGTTTCCCACCGCTCCCTAATCCACAAGCCTTCATTTGTGTCTGGAATGATCTAAGACCAAAAAATTATTTGTGCAATTTTCTCCGTGGCCCGCCACCCACAGCGAATCATTGATCGATACGTGGTTTCGGTCAGCGTCGGTGGAATCTCAAATCGATTTTAATCTTAGAACTTTCAAATAACATGGAACAATTGGATTTCCCGCGCCCCTCGCTCCGCGTGCGCCTCTGAGTGAAGTTTATCTCCGAGGTCATAGACCCGAGTTATCGGAAAATTTTTCTTCCCCAGGCTTGCAGCCCACTCTTGGGAAAATTTTCCTCCCAAGTCCTCATCCCAAACTTGAGAAATATGAGGATTTATGAGGACTTATTTATATCACCATAAGGTGAGGAATTTCTATCTAATGGAAATGTTTTTGGGATGTTTTGAGTGCATTTGTTTGAGAAAATCAATTGAATATTTTAAGCCTATTAGAAGTGGTATAGGGAGAAATTACCTCTTAAGCCTAATTGATTAATCGAATCTAAATTTGGACCTGTGATATTTTTAATTATCGTCCTTAACAAATGGGTGTAGTGGATAAGGGGATGGCCGGGAAGGTACATGGACAAAGCGAATAAGGGTAGGGGAGGAAGGGTGAATGGAGATGGACCGGAGAGATAGGGAGAACAAGGGGACATAAGTCTCATAATAGTATTTGATTAAAAACTGCTTGCGACAACTATTGTTCTGTACTTGATAGCACCCAGTTAAAAAATATATACCCATAATTCTTCTAAACATATCCTAGTTTATTCTTGGTTCTCACTGCGTTATTTTAGTAGGTGTTACACTTGGTATCAGAGCCAGGTTCAAGAGCTTTCCTCTTCAGCACACTAGAAACTTGAGACATGAACCTTAACCTGCACATTTTTGAATCTATAAAAACAACTTTGTGTAAAATTACATATTTAGTAAACATGGAAACTGAATAAAACTTAGAAAGATGAATTGAATCTCCTTGATCTGGGTAGGAGGTGGGCAGATGGAATGAGGTGTCTTTTCACATAGACTAGAGCTACCATCCAACCAGATCATGTTTTAGGAGGCTATCCTACCACATATTTTATACACACTTCAAGATGTTAATGCCACTCTACGTGGAGGGAATATAGGAGCACATTCAATTAACACATGATAGGGTGACATCAATTGAGGCTCATGCATCCCTCATATAGTAGGATCATAGATGAGAGAACTACCATAGATTCAACCAGAGTAGTCACTACAGAGGGGAACCGGAAACTAGATTTCGAGACTAAGATAGCCTCTACGGAGCCCTATGATTTGGATACGGCATGCAAAGCTGCCTAATTATTACCAGACACTGTCTCTAGACCATATCGGGAGATCTTGAAGCTATGGCCATGCTTATTCTGGTGAACATAGGTGGATTTAGGTAGAGGCCTAGTTGGTGACCTGGGGTGAGTCTGTGCCAAGCCTCTGCCCTGAGCGCTAGCCCATTAAATCTCGTGTTGTGATCCATCTTGTAAGGGATGAGCAAGCGTATGGTGGAGAGGATGAGCAAAGATCCTGTTGATTCTAAGATATCTAACCTCGGAGCTCTTTTTGAGAGGGATTCAAGAGTAGATAATTTATCTCGATATCATACAAGAGAGGATTTATGAGTTTCATGACCTCTAATAGCATATCTTATAGTGATGAGTATTAGAGTAGATTAAGGATCTACTGAGTATGTTGATTCATACAGGAGGAGTGGTGTAGATCTATAGTTTCCATCTGGGGCCAACTCTGGACCTTGGAGGTGCATACGGATCCCTTTTCCATAGACATTGCTGAGGCCATCGAGAAGGCCTCATAGAAGCGAGACCTCAATGGACTCCCATAGGCTGGAGATTAAGCCAGTTCTGCATACATAGATTTAGGAAATCAGATCGAGGAGTCATACCTCTCCTTGATTGAAGGGTTTCCACATCGTCATCTTTTAGGACCACCGCATTAGCAGTAGCATTCTACCCCATATAGACCTTCCATGAGAATTTGATGCACAGGGGTAGGTATGGGGCCTCCTCATGGTTCCCTTAGGAACACAAGGAGCACCTAAGAGCTTAGTCAATAGCGCTCACTCGAATATACCTCATGTAGTCCACACAAGTTCATCAGGGTCCCACACACTATCTTTAGGGTGCCACTGGAGATTCTACTCAGGTGGAGAGGTTAGGTGTTGTTAGGGTGTGGCCTTACTCGTCATTTTAGAGAGAATGCCCACCGAACCCTATTACAAGGGTAAGACATAGATCTCAGAGCCTACGTTTGGTGAACATGGTGCATGGTCATAAGAGTACGCAGAGCAGAGAGAACTCCATGAAGAGCCTCAGAGTATAGTTCTTAGACTATAGGTATGTTGGTGGTATTCCTACCCCATTTTGTTTGTTCTGTTCTTTATGATTCTTTTATTTCATCATCTTCTTGGAGAGTGATGTAGGCTGGTGGGATTAGGTAGGGTTGTAGTTGGATGTTTGTGCTGGGTTCTGGAGCGCAAGATCCTATAGAAGCCTTAGTTCAGTAGTGTGTAGTTGGATTTGGGACCTTTCATCACTACCCGGATCTTCGTATCCGTCTGTTGGGATCTTAATGGGAGTCATGTTTGGGCATGAATGGTACTACACATAGAGTCATTTTGGATTGTTACCATAAGACATATCTTTGTCAGATTATCTAGGGGGGGAAAAAAAATTGATGATGATAGGATGGGGTCCGAAGACCATTTCTATTCGCAACCATCTCCACTATGCAGCTTAACTGGGTGTTCAATGGTTTGTGAGATGTTCTGTCACTTTAGTGACTGATCAGAGGAGTGGGTCAGGACATCGCTAGATACCTTCCCATATTGAGAGAGTTTGTTGATGTCTTCCTAGGTGATCTACCGAGGTCGCCACCCCCCACATGAGATAAATTTTCATATAGGTCTGTTATGAGAGAAAAGCCCCCTATCTCATGAGGCACCTTATTGGATGACTACCACTGAGCTCTGGGAGCTCAAATTCAGCTTGAGGGCCTTCTGAGAAGGCAATTCATCCGAGTGTACCCCTTACGGGCACCTGGTGATATTTGTAAAGACAAAGGACGGATCCTTGTGGTTGTGTATTGCAATTACATGCCATCTAAACAACGTACAATAAGAATTGTTATCCCCTTTCATGATTGATGATTTTTTTATCAGATAAAGGGAGCCACAAATTTCTCTAAGTATACCTTAAGTTTGGCTCCCATCAGCTGAGGAGTTTAGAGGTTGAAATTCATAAATGTTGTCTCCATACAAGACATGGCCACTATGAGTTCAAAGTGTTCCCTTTTGGTTGACGATTCCCGGGGGTTGGAGGGAAGGGTGATGGAAAGAGGTGGGAATGGAGGGGGGTGGAATGGTGGGAGGTGGGGTAAGTGAAGGATGAACGAGGGGGAGGATAAGGAGAAAGGGGGTGAAGGAGGGGCAAGGTAAGGAGGAGAAGTAAGAGAGATGGGGCTATTAGAAGTGAGGGAAGAGGGATAGCGGAAAAAGATAGAATATAAGGGGGGCGTAAAACATGAGAGGCGAGAAAAGGCCGTTAAGCGAGAGAGAGGGTAGGTGGGAGGAGAGGGTGGAGGATAGATGAAAAATAAAGGTAAGGAATACTGTGGAGGGGGGGGACAGGAAATTGGGAAAACAGTCCAGGAAGGGGAAGATTTAGGGGGAGTAAAAGTTAAAGGAGTCGAGTCAGAAAAAAGCGGGTGGAGATGAAGGAGGGAGTGATGAAGAGAAACGGAGCGGGAAAGCGGAGGGCAAAGGAAGAGAGGATTTTCATTTTTTCTTTCGCTTTTGACCGATGGGTATTTAGGACCTTTTTAGCCTCGCTTCGTGTCATCTTTCCTTGATGACATTTTTGATTTACTCTTGATGCATGAGGAGCCCCCCAAACCCCCCCACCCCCCCACCCCCCCCCCCCCCCCCACCCCCCCCCCCCCCACCCCCCCCCCCCCCCCCCCCCCCCCCCCCCCCCCCCCCCCCCCCCCCCCCCCCCCCCCCCCCACCCCCCCCCCCCCCCCACGAGGGGCACCTTCGCTATGTTCTCAGTGTCTTCGGGAGTAATAGCTTTACGGTGAACTTGGAGGAGTGTGCATTCTTTAGATGGAGGTGTAGTATTTGGGTCTATCAATTCGGGAACGTAATTCCATGATCTTCAATTTAGAGCTACATGTATTGGCCAGCACCCACTACCTGGTACTGAGGTGAACAAGTTCAAATGGGAATAGTGTTACGATAGGAGGTTTGTTTAGGACTTTCTCTCGGATTGCACACACCATCATTTCCCTTCAAAATGGAAAGGAGAAGTTTTGTTTTGGTCAGACAGGCGCGAGAATCCTTCGGACCAGAAGGAAAGTATCAACTACAAACCTATCCGTGCAGTACCAGATTCAATGGTTACGTTTTTCGTTTGTATGGAACCTTCCTTAGTAGGGCTTACAGGGTGTTGGATGTGGAGGGAAGAGTACTGGCTTTTGAGTCTCGTACCCTCAAATATTATGATGTTATTTATCCAACTCAGTGATCTTGAGCTTGTGTCATTTGTTTATTCCTGGTGTGGGGGGGTGTGTGGTCAGCGTGGATGCACTTTTTGCTTGTCAGAGATTCACACTCATGACAATCACCCGGATTTTCGCCACCTCTCATGTTACCCAATCCTCATGCTTGCCACGGTGTTTATGGAGCTGCTTATGAGTATGATATGGAAATAAAGATGTGAAAGGGGAAGGATACTTGGTTCAGATGGAGACCTGTGACTATACCACCTCATTGGCATGGATTTGTCATAGCAGGATTCTACAACAACTTTCTCATGATAGGCTCTACATTGCACCAAGTAGATATCAAGACTTAGAACCCCTTGAGGGGAATTTTGATGGTTTTTCTTTGAGGAAGTGGTCTTCTTAGGCATGGAGGTTGGATTTAGTTTCCTCGAGATGGACGCTTGAGTCGACATCTGGCATAGGCACATCAGGTACCCTATTTAGTCACATCATGGGGTGACGCGATGCAATGCCACCTTGAGACAGTTGTATCATTGGAGAGGAATTCATAGACATGTGGCTCTGGTCATGTCACACTGTTTAGAGTGCTAGAAAGTGAAGGCCTAGCATCAGCATCCAGTTAGACTTCTCTATCCTCATGTTATACCGGAATGGAAGTGGGATACCATTTACATGGACTTCATTGTTTGGATACTGATGTCGAGATACCACCATGATGCCATCATGGTTACAGTGGATAAATTGAAAAACATGGCTCATTTCTCTCTGGTAAAGACCACTTATACAACTAGTGTAGTGGCATAGGTATATCTTGATGAGATTCTTAGGTTGTACAAGATTCCGCAGAAGATCATTTGTGACCACGATCCTTTGTAACTTCTCATTTTTGGACCACCATGTAGTATGCACTCATGATGAGGATTAGCTTCAGAACAACATATCACCCTGAGACTGATGGTAAGATGGAGTGGGTCAATCAGATTTTGGAGGACATGCTTAGCATGTATGTTATGGACTATTAGTCAAAATGGGAGGAGAACCTATACTTGGTATAGTTTTCCTTCAATAATAGTCTTTAGAGTTCTATAGGCATGGCTCCTTTTCAGGCTTTGTATGGTAGAGAGTGTAGGACACCCCTTAGTTGGGACAGGTTAGAGGATAGGGTTTCTCTAGGACCAACTTTATTGCATATCATGGAGCGCCAGGTGGTTATGATCATATAGAGGCTACAAGAGGCACAAGACAGGTAGAAGAAGTACGTGGATCAACATAGGACTGATTGTAGTTTTGATGTGGGCATGAAGGTTTTCCTTCTTGTTAGGCCACACAAGAGCCCCATCAGTTATGGAAAAGGTTCTAAAATTAGCTCCTAGATTCGTTGGTCCTTTTGAGATCTTGGAGCGTATCGGCCATTTTGCCTACTATCTAGCATTGCCACCTAGTTTGTCTCACGTACATGATGTGTTTCATGTTTTAGTTCTTATAAGATATGTTGTAGATCCTTCTCATGTGTTATATTGGACATGATTATAGGTGCAGGATCAGGGGCAGGTGATGGTGGAGCCCATTCGCATCATAGATCATAGGACCTTGGGCCTTTGAGGTAGAGAATTTGATCAGGTCCGGGTGTAGTGGGATAGATATGATGAGACTGCATCTACATGGGAGGATGCTACTTTGTTACGAGTTCAATTCCCACATTTGTTCTAGTGACTTCCAGGAGGAAATTGAGCCTAAGGGGATGGTGATGTAGTGTCCTCTTTCCTTCTACACCTTGTGATATTGATCCTAATACTACTAACTATGTTATGGACAATGTTATAGTTTAATTTAGCTTGATGTTAGATGTTATATCATGGATTATTGAGGACTTTGATTCATATATGGTGCATGATGATTAATAGAAACATTTTGTATATTGATGATGATATACTGTTTGACACAATAATATTATGGATGTTGTTTGGACATGTGATATTTGGATATTATGAGTAAACCTAGAAATGAAAATTAATGGATGATTATATAGTTCTTGATAAAAATGTAAATGATATTGTAGATTGCTTTGATGTTGTTGTGATATATATATCTAGATGATTTTGGAATTATATTTATATTATTTTGGATGTTCTGATATGGCCACAAGGCCGAATTAGGTATTTCTATTTTGCAGGTTAAAATATCACAACAAACATCATGGGATTAGAGACCAACCACATTGGAATTCTAGATGAATTCAACAAGCAAACCATGGCAACTTGTATTGTTTGTGTGTGTTTGTTTTTTGTTAGGGATTCCCATGGGGGGGATTAACTTTAAATGTGACCAAGGGGTTTTATGTATTTATTTTATTTGGTCCCTTTGTTAATGTTTGCATGTGTTTATTTTGTGGTGCATTTACCCCTTTCATTAATTATTAAATGGTGCGTAAATATTGTGAGTAATCAAATTCTTAAAATAAATGAATCAAAGATGTCATAAGAAGGTAATTAATTAGAGTTGTTGGCCTTGATTTAAAGTGTTTATAAGTAATGTGTAAGTGATGTGTAAGTGATATGTACGTGATGTGTAAGTTAACTTTGGAGTCTGAAATACTCCACTTTCTTGGAAATTAGAAATTGTCCTTGGAAAATGATTTTGGAGGATTTTGGAACAAGTTAAACTTGTCCCATACCTCTTAAATTCATTTACCAACCATACCTATGGTTTGGGAGTTAAAATTAGACTTTTATAATGTATTTTGGGAAGACAAATTGTAGGTTTTAATTGCACTTTCCTTACATGTATTAATTTTAGTCGTTTGGGGTTTGGGCTTGATTTGATTGTGTAAGTAAAATTTTCATATTATTCACCTACTTATATATTGTGTCTTGGAGATTGAAGTTGACTTGTGAGTTGAAGTTGAGGATGTGTGATGTGGCATCATACAAAATATCCACCTCATCCTCCTCTCTTCCTGCTTCGATATATTTGAATTCATTTTATTGTTTGGGGTTACACCCTTTTTGGTCACTTCATTTTTTGTATACCTGGTTTGGGGGTGAATTATTTTGTGGTTTGGATCTTTTTCTTTTGGATAAAGTTGCAGAGTTTTTACAGGCCAATGTTTCATTGATCTTGGAGTGTTTTGTATTGGAAAGCTTGTTGGTTGGAACTAGAAATAAACTCCATTATGGATAGGTAAAATATTGGCTCTTGAAATGCTCTTATTTTATTTTGAAAATGTTATTGTTGTGAATTTTTTGGCTTGTGTGTGGGTTGTTTGGGTTTATGGCCTAGGGATGGTGTAGGAGAATAGAATGGGGTATTTCTATGGGAGGCATAAGTGTATTTGGGGAGGTATAAGTGTGGAGGGAGTTGGGATTTGGGTTCCACCTTACAAAGAAATAGATTTCATTTTTTCACTTGTTATGGGGTGCCATAAGGAAATTTGAGGATTAAGGGATACTTGGGGGAGGCATAAGGGCATTTCATGGATTTAAAATGATATATGTATATATTTTGATAGTTGTTTTCAGGTGGTGATACCCATTTCCCCTTAGGAGGCATAATAATCATCCCCCATAGTTTCTTACTCCTTTGGATTGCATGATGAATCCTAAGTGTTGTTTGTTGTCTTTATTTTTTGGTTGTAAACCGTAGTTTTGTTTTGGAATTTGTTTTGAATGAGAAATTTTTCTTTGTTTTGTGGATTCATGTTGTTTCCATGTGTTGTAAAACATCTCTTATTGCTATATGGTTGGGGTTCAGGAGCCATTGATGAAGGGTAACTTATCCTTTTCTTTGGATGTATTGGTTGGGTGGAGAGCGTTGCCCTTCCCCCTATTCTGTTGTGATCAAATTGAAATAACTAAAATAGAGGATATTAATGTTGTTGTTCTAGAGCAGAGAAAACAAAAACAAACAAGCTTGACAATCCTTGTTGAGATTATTCTTATTAGGACCCTTTCCCACTTTGAAGTGGATGACCTTGTAGACACCAAAAACACGTCACCTTTCATCACTTTCCTATAAAAAAACCTAATAGGCACATTCTACATGGTTGATCGATTTAACCCTAATTCGATCACTCACAACCCCTTTTCACACATCAGAATGACCCTCATTCACACACCCAAGGATTTAATTAACATTAATTAAGTAAATTCCTCCCTTTACCTACTCATCAATCTACCTCACCAGTCCACTACCCAACTTTCCCCTCCACTTGACACTTCCACTACCCCACTTGCACCTCCACCTTACCATTCCACTCCCTCCCTTGGCCATACCTAGCCTATACCCTTCTAGAAAGCCCAAATAGTGGACACCCCACTCATAGGACCCCTCTTTTTCCTACTACCCATTCTAGGGCTGGAGGACACATGTGCTCTGTCACTCAAAATCAAGTGGGGAAGGCATATTCGCCACTTTCCAAAAAAAACTCTCCCCAATATAACTAGTGTGAGTTTCAGTCTAACCGATGTCAGTCAGGTGGGACCAGCACCAATCACCTACAAATACCCAGCCCCAGCACTTTCCAAAGTTTTAGTTAACGGTTGGTTCATTGTTGGTCATTTTGGTTGATTTTTGGGTTACTGATTGATTGACATTCAACATTGGTGTCCGCATTATCATCGGTAACTCACTGAAACAACAAGGCCATTGGAACTCCCAGTTAAGACCATCTGTGGAAGAACTCACAAGAAAAATTTGTGAGGATATCCATTGGAGGAACTTGAACTAGAAAGACCTTTGGCAAGTGCTCTCCAACCAACCTACCGACCTTCATTGATGTGTATTACTCTTCTCCATTAGCTGCTCACTCTTTTACGTGTATCAGACTCTGGGTAAGTGGATCCTTGTATCTCACACTTGTGTTTTGGTACTTTTATTCTCTATTTCACTCTCCAAGAGAAAAACTCCTCCCCTACCCCTCCAACCTCACCCACTCAACCTACACTCACACCCAAGACCCTCTAGCTAGTCATAGGAGGCACCCTAATCCCCATTTCCAAACTTTGACCCAATACCAGTGACCCTCACCGGCTAACCCTGGCCGCAGTCGATCTACCCTGATCACCATCGGTCACCCTGTTATTTTACAGCTCCCGTCCTTCTGCCTAAACACACCCCAAACCACCCACAAACACACCAACATTCTGACCTAAACCTACCACTCACCTAAAACCTCACCCACACCTTCTCAACACTCTATCCTGAGATAGAGTGGGACCCAAACACCTCTCACCTAGATCTCTATCACTTCTAAAGTGATCGATAGTGGACAACCTTAACCATCATCGGTCTACTCTCAACCGACATCAATCTCTATGTCTACTAACACAGAGTAGACCACCAACCTACCTCTTCACCCAAATAACCTAGAATACCCTACCCAACTCCAACCTGACCTTGTCTCTAACCTACAAACCACCTAACCTACCCAGAACCTAACCCAAACACCATTTTACCCACATATTTTAGAATTTAAATAAATCTACGCTAATAGCAACATGAGGCACCCAAATTAGGACAATATATCTAGATTCCTTTTATTTGCATGTTTTTCTCATTTAATATTAATTTATAAAATAGTGGATTGACAGCCCTATAAGAAGTATCACACTTCCTGGATCTAGCATATGGTAGGCAATCCATTGCATATGTTGTTTAACTCTCTTTTATGGTCTTGTTTTCTTATTTCAGGGTAGTCCTTCCTAGCCAAAAAGGATTTCACACAATCGATCAAGATCGGAAGTCTACATGTGTGCATTCCACCCTCAACCCAACAACAGGTAAAAGTCCTACACCCTTATCTGATTTAGTCTGTGATTATATGCGAAAAGGATCGAAATAGACCTTGTACATTATTTTTGATGGAAAAATGTTTTATATTGGCTATGAAATTTGTACTTCGAAATTTGAAAGAGATATACTCTATTTTTTTGTTTATGCATAAATTTGGAAGAATATATCTTGTATTCAGTACTGTGAACAAAAAAGAAAGATATGCATTTGGTATGTTGTAATTTGAAAATAAATGGGAAAGAAGTTCTAAGATATTCCTTTGAAATAATAGAAGTGTTTTTGACTTGTTCATATGATATTATTTCCAATGGAAATATGTATTTATTATAGAGTAGGAAATATTTGTTTATAAAAGTGAAAAGGAAGCATGTATGAAGAAATAGTGTGCTACTCTGTCTCATTTGAAATGTTTAATTAAAATGAATAATAATAGAAGCTGCATTCTTGTTTTTATCTTTTGATTGAAGGAAAGAAAACTATTTAAACCTAGCATGGAATAAATTCAATGTTTTCATTGCATGGAAAAAGAGATAGTTTAATCTCTGTTCTTGAAATGTACAAACTTTATTTCTACTTCACCATATACTCTACAGAATCCTTTTTATCAAATGTCCAAAAAAACCTTGCAAATCTATAAGAGACAAATGAATTATTTAATTAGACTTAATGAGATCAAAATGATCCCCAAACTAAACTAAAACGCTCAAGAAATTTTTAAAGAACCTTTCAAATCGAGTAAAGGTGAAATTGCAGGTTTTCTGCTATGTGAACATGGATAATTTTTGAAGGTAAATCAATCAAGAAAATTTAATCTAGCAATCTATCCTAAAATATCACAACTGAAATATTCCATGTCTGTTTGGCATGTTGAGAAATAATTAATGGAAAATTGGAACAAAATTGATAAGTTAAAAATACCAGTTCACTTCTAAGTAATAGAAAGACGTTTTCTCAAAATTAACCCTTTAACTTTGTCAAAATAAAATTCTTAAGATTTCTATGCAAAGAGAATGTCCAGAGATTTCTAGAAAGTCCTCGTTTGTGAAAAACCAAGTTTCTTGGGTAGACCCACGACCTAAAACTTTCTTGTTTTGGATTTTTCCCAAATGGTACAAAATCATAAAGTTTCACTTCACTCCGGTAATCCAAAATCCTTGATTTGGTCTAAGAATTCTATAAGACCAAACAGTTAATTTGGCATTTTTTCCTCCGTGGCCTCGCCACCCTGCAGCCAATCATTGATCGATACCTGGATTTGTTGGGCATCGGCGGAGGCTCGGATCGATTTTAACCTTAAGCGCTTTCAAAATAAATTTGAGAAAAATTGGCTTCCCCACCATGTCAGTCCGCATTCCTCCTTTGGGAGAAATTTATCTCCAAGGTCTACAGGCCCAAGTTGGGGAAAATTTTCTTCCCCAAATCCACAGACCTACTCTTGGGAATATTTTCCTCTCAAGGTTTGTCGGCCCATAACTTGAGAAATATGAGGAGTTAGGAGGTCTTCTTTATATCATCGGAAAAGTGAAGAAATTTCCTATCTAATGGAAATGTTTTTGGGAAGTTTTTGGTGCGTTAATTTAGAGAAAAATCAAGTTGAATATTTTAATCCTATTAGAGAGTGGTTTAGGGAGAAATTAACCTCTTAACCTAATTGACTAATTAAACCCTAAGTTTGGAGCTTGTGATCTTTTATAATCATCGTATTAACAAAATTATAAGCTATTACTAGTATTTCTCTTAAAAAATTACTTGTGACAATTGTTGTCTTGTAACCTAGTAGCAGACACTTTAAAAAAAAATTATCCCATAATTCTTCTAACTATCCTAGGTTTTAATTTGATCTCAAGTGGGATTTTTTAGGGGGCATTACACCCTACCCTAGAATAAATATGTATGAATTCATTTACGTTTATCCATGAATAAAACAAATATAAACTCAATGTTCTATTTCTTTTAAGAAGGTATTCCATGTGTGTTATCTCTAACTTTGCATGTTGCATATTTATTACAAATAATTAAATATATGTGCATAAATCCCAACATTGGTATAATGGTTTAGATAGCATATAATTGACTCCAAAAATGCTAGGTCAATCCAACATTTCAATTTCTTAGAAAAATATTAAATGAGAGAGTTTTCCCCCTTTGTACTATATTCCTCATTCTATGAATTGAAATGATTTAATAATGGGCTTAAAATTTAATATAAGAGGAACTAATTCTAGTACCCATTCCTTAACGTTATCAACTCCTCCGAATAAGAATACAGAGGCAGTGTTAATTAGGTGTTTTGAAATTACAAACAAGCACGAGTTAATTATTTTTCTTTTAAGGATTACATCATTCCTTCTTCCAACAAATAATTTGTTAGAGTAAATAAGAGATCCCTAATTATTTCAAAATTACTATAATATGAAAAAAAAATCCTAACACACACAAGTTCTTTCACTTAAAAAAAATTTGTATAAAAATAACCACGAGACTTTAAAACTAATACAACCACTTAACTATTCCTTTTCCCATTACAATTTACATTAAAACTTTAACTAAAATATAAGTGGAAAATCCTCCTTAAATAGAGAACAACATGTAAATTTTTTTAACTTCATCTAACTACTAAGCACTCCAAATGTGCCTCTTCCTTAGCTCACACTCTAACTTTGTTCAATCTCCAACACGACTAAGAAGAGGGCTTCAAATCCTTCAAACCATAGGAGTAATTACATGTCTTTTCTCCAAGTTATGGCATGATATCCTCTCCCTATCCCATGGGAAAGATAAGTAGCATGCCTCCATTTTCACAAGGTGAGTGGGAAAGGTTAAGACACTAGTCATAAATATAAACCAACCAAATTCCCAATAAAACACTATCTCACATCTATGATAAACCATACTTCCCAAGAAGGAAAGAAAATAGAGGTGGAAAGATTAGTTATAAGATATCCATATTTCCATGCAACCAAAATGACTCCAACCTGGATGCCACATGACTCTATTCACCTAAACGCCACTTAATATCTCAAAAAAATCATATTTCACATACCTCCAAAAATGATGATAATCCCAAAAGGGAAGATAAATTAAAGAACAATAATATAGAGAAACAAATGACATTCCAAAACTTTATTACTCATTTCCTTGAAGTTTAAAACATACTCAAGAAAACAATCCTTTAACCAAATGAATTCAATAAAGAATAGAGAGACTTACTTATGAAGACCAACATTCCAAATGACATAGTTTATATTCAACCTCAATAAGCTTCACTCATTCTTCCTAAGATTTCTATAGCTCTCAAGTAAAGAAATAAATAACAAAGTCCCTTAAAGTCTCTAGTTGTTCCAAGCCCTCTCCTCAAACTCTTCAAGAAAAAAATGAGACCCCAAAAGTCCTTCCAAGATTCAAAGTGGAGATATGAAAAGAAATCCCCAAGAAAGCATGACCAATGAGAGGGTGACATATTCACCCTCCTCTTTCCTCCCAACAAGACTTCCAAAAGTCCCTATCATACAAACAATAAATGACAAAATGAACGAATGTCACCCAACAATTCAAATGTAAAATAATAAAATTAACCATCCACTACCAAGGTGGATCAAATAAAATGAACAGCCACAGTAAAAAGGATGTGGGAAAAAATTGGGCCTCACTTGTTTTCAAATAAATTGATTCGCTTTTGCATATTGGGGGGGGGGGGAGATGGACCATGCATCTCAGAGTCTTGTGTTCTCTTGTGGAAAATATGTATACTGCACACTCGATGTTCACATATCATCATACCCAGCTTCGATTGATAAACCAAATGAAATTGACTCTATATACATCTAATGGATTAATCATTTTAACAATTAAAACAGACAATTTATATAATAAAATAATATCCACATGAAAATAATGCCAAAAACAATGTATTTTGAAAAATTAAAATTCAAAATTCAAAAATGTGTCACCATTATTTTATGATAATTTAAAGGCTAATGTAATTTCAGCGTTAGTGTTTACATTTTCAGAACAATAGTAGGTTTTCTATTAACAATATTTAGAAATACATTATATTTTTACCAGTTTGTTCTGCCCTCCGGCCTCCTCTCTTCGCCTTTCCCCCTTTGCCTTTTTCCCCTACTTCCTTCAAACCCGACACCTGTACTTTTTACATTAATCATGTCACCTCTCTTCTATTCCTCTGTCTTTCTTTTCTTTGCCTTGTTCGGCCCTCTTTTTTCCTCTGTCCCTCCCCCCTCCCCCCCGTGGCTCCTTTTCGTTTCCCAGTCTCGGTGGGCGCTGGGGCCAAGATATATTTAAAGACTGAAGATTATTTATAATTGAATAAACAATGTTTAAGATATGGTAACATATTTTGGTTTTATGGTACCAAAAACCCCGCACAAAGGAGTTTAACTATATATCAATTAGAAGCCAAGAGAAGTGTCCACCCCACATTTTACACAGCCCCAACACACAATACCACAATTAAAATAATGGAATAATCAGTTTTTTTTTATTACGTTGCTGGTGATACGTGAAAACCCTAGGGATTTTCTTAAGAAATGCATAACACATGATACATTTCACAAAGCTTACCCGTGGAGTTGACATTAATATACATGTTGCCCATCAGAACCCACCCTTCCCCAACGACACACACAACAAATAATCCACTATGATACAACTCTCGTACTAGGCACCATCCATGACACGGCACTTTCCTGGTTACAAATATAACAACCTTTATCTTTCATTTTTGATAATCAATTTATCATGCAGTCCTTTCATCTTCTTAAACTATAATACGTTATCCTTACTTTACTTATTTTTTCTTGGTAGTTACTCGCCCTTTTTTTATTTCCCCTATGCGGGTAATAGAAATACACTGGCTAGATTGTTTGAGTATGACTTACATTCTCACCTAAGCCACTGTGAATGTTCAAGGATGTCTCACAGAGTAATTTTTTTTGGTTTTGTAATTTTCAGTCGTTGCAAAACATTCACATACAAGTTGGTTTTATAGTTCAATAGTTAAATAGATAGCATGTTCTTTTAATATTACCATTTAATTACGAAGGTTTACCTGAGTTTTCTTTAGTAATACAACTAAAAATAAATCCTTCTACTTCATTTATATTTTAGTCCATCAATGTCCTAACGAATATGATTCACACTCAACCAAGTTGGATTCCTAAATTAAATATTAATGTGTGTTACCGTATGGAGACATTCAAAATAAATTTTACACCTGTACTAAGGTCACAACTAGAGTGATTGCACACCCTTATCTTTAAACAAAAATCTTATAACTCTAAGGTGACATTCATACTTCTTGTCAATCGAAAACTCTTGTTTTGAGAAGGTTAAAGGGGATTCAGCACCCGTAGTATTCTTATTTCTAGATAAGTAAACATAGGACTTGCCATGATTCATTTAGCATTCATCTTCAAATGATTTCACTAATTTACTTTAAATGCATTTTGAAATTTTGTTGAGTAACCCCTTTGTTTAATAAGGACCTTTGTATGATGGGAGACCTACTCCTTCTCGTCCTAGGGAACTGCCTCAAAAACATGATTACCTAGTTTCACAACGTACATTCCATATGCAAATAGGAAAAGTCGGAATAAGAGTACTACTCCTTCGTTGAAAAGGATTATGGTTCACATTAAGGATTACATGTCATGTGATTTAGGTCCTCACAACAAAATGGGTTTAAACCGTTATATGAGTGTATGAGATTTTCACCTGTCGGCCTAGCACAACATATTATTTTGGTTAATTCCTACAAACTAATCATAATTAATGTTGTTAGTCTCGCACGTAATTTTAGTAATGTACTATAAAAGCCAAACAAATGTTTAGGTATTAGAGATAAAACTATCTGGAATAATCCCTTATAGAATTGCAACAGTAGAACTATATTGCAGAAAATATTAGACATCTCAATAAAGGTGCAGAATAAATAAACACAACATAAGCGAAGACAATATAATTTAAAACATGTTCCGCCAATTTGGTCTACAACATCCGCTAAACTCCCGTGCTCAGATTGTATTACAAGCCCCACTCTCTCATACAATACCCCCGATCCCATTGAGCTATGCTAAATAATCTATAGAATTCACACACCGAATCACAACACATCTTCATACATTGTCTTCATATAACGATCATAGCAGAAGACCATAGAAATAGACAAGTGCGTAAGTATGGATACAAATCGGGAGGAAGCAAAACCATGGGTAAAAAACCGTGGGTATCAAACAATGGTTACCGAAAACCCATGGGCCCCAAAATAGCCCATAACGTTACCCATTACCCATGGGTTAATAAACCACCCATGAAAATTTTGTCTTGCTTCGGGGCTTCTCCCCGAACCCCCTTTTATCCGCTCACCACAGCGAGAGGGACCGCTGTAAAAAATACCCGGTGTACACATAGAAGGTTACCACACACTCTAAATGAAAACATGCTCCACAACATAACATGTCCCCCCTTGGAGACCTGATTTCCCACTATCAAGCTCTCAACCTTCCTCATCCATGAGGACGAACCAAGCTGAACATAGCTTTAGTTTATCCCTTATGACCTCCCTTGGTCAGCATGTCTGTGGATTCTGACTGTTATAATCTTCTCCAACTTCAAACTTATCTTCTTCCAAGTGTCCCTATGAAGTATATCTCACTATATATGCCTATCTGGAGTGGAAAGCAAGTTATTAGCATAGGTGTTAGCACTCTGCACTATCAACTACTGTAACGGAAATTCCCCTCGCTTATGCCCCAACGCTGCAAGAATGGGTTATAAGACCAAAGCATCTCCTTTACTTTCCTCTGTGGCAACACACTACTCAATCCAGCCTCCATGTTGATAAAGCCACCAGCTGTTCTGTAGTCATGAAATTCCATCTCACTGCCATCGACCCACCTATAGGGTAAATATAACTTGTTTGTGATCCTCTTTCTGTTACATCTCCCGCCAATATTCTGAATCGGACAGAACCAAGTAAGGGGTGTATGATCCACTGTAGCACAACTGTCCCCCTGGTCCCTGTCAATACCGAGGATCCCCTTTATTGCTTGTCAATAGGTCTTTACTTGGATCAATCATAAATCTACTACTCACACCCCGCCCACTACAATGGGAAATAACATGACTAGTGCACACAATACATACATAGAACTACCAACCGTTGATGATAAGGACCCTTGGACTCTGGGTTTCTCTTTCCTTTCCCCTTCCTCGCCTGCTCTTTCGTGGAACATGCTCCTTTGATAACTTAAATGGCCTACGAAAGGAGTCCTACCGTTTAGCATCCTACATGTTAACCATCCAATACCTTCTTAATGTACTTCTTCCTGAATGACACAGTTAGCTTCCGTTCCTTCCCTATCTCGATTTCCGCATACAGGATTGTCTAGAGAAACGCCAAATCCTTCATATCAAGGATTCACTTTAGTTTTTGTTCTTCTTTCTTGGTACTTTTTAGTCCTCATGTTTTTACAGTCAACTAACATGTCATCAACATAAAAAATAGGATAATAATAACTTCCATCCTCAAATTTCTTTGTATACAACGCCAATGGTCAAAATGACTATTAATATACCTTGCTCCATCATAATCTATCAAACTTCTTATACCATTGATGTGGAAGCTTGTTTAGGCCATACAAGCTCTTCTTCATTTGCACACATCTCCTCTTTACCTTTGACTTCATATCCTTTTGGCCTTCTTACATATATAAGTTCCTCCGCCAGATCACCATCGAAATGTATTCTTTACATCGAATGGTCTAAGTGTCAGGTATTTTTGCTGCCCTATTCAGAAAAGTTCTGATAGAAGTCTTTTTACTACAGGGAAAAATCTCATCAAAATCTATCCCTTGTTTTCTTTGAAACACCTTGACAAACCAAGCAATTCTTATAGATTTTCTTTCCTCCTTCTTCAATGTATGCTCCTCTATTTATCACACTGTTCTACAATGCTCCTTTTTGCCTTCCTGGTAGCGTTCCACCAAATCCTAAGGTGGTGCTCATGAGAGAATTAGCTCCTCATACAGAGCTTCTCCCACTTCTTACTAGCATCTACTTGCATTCCTTTTGCTCGTCCAATCTCTCTTGCTCTCACTATATGAGAATAAAATATAAGAGAAGGAGAAAAATGTTTAGTTCTTTTCTTACCCTAGAAGACCTCCTCTATAGGGAGTTTGGGGTTCTTGTTGAGTAGTTTCCTAAACTGGATATCTGGTCCACTTTCTTCCCATTTTAAGATCCGCTACCACTCACGGCAAATTCTTTCTTGGATTCTTCATTTTTTCCTGCAACTCTGCTTATAGATGACTTTCTCATTAAGACCACATCCCTGACCGAATGATTTTCTTGTCTTTAATACTCCCAACCTTTAAATATCCAATCATCACCAACTACCAATAAACTGCCTTTTCTGATTTACCTCTAGTGTTTTGACCTATCGATCCTTGTCATATGAACAAACCACCTCACATCCAAAGACTCTAAAAATAGTCCATTTCAACTTCGTTACCGTAACCACGCCTTCCTCGGGATGCCTCCATCCAAGGCACTGAGGGTCCTCTATTATCAAGTCAATTTTTGTGCCTCACCACCGCTTCTACCCAAAATATGAGGCAGTCGGCATGTATCAATCAATGCTCCTACATGTTAATATTGTTTTGTCATCCCTTTCTAACACCCCTTCTGTGGCGGGGTTTCTGGAACGTCTTTTTCCTTTGATATCCATTCTTAGAACATAATCATCAACTTCATTAACTACGTCGCAAACTCCCCTTCCATTAATCTGACCGAGACATTTTAACTAAGGATTGTTGTTCATTCTTCTCCTAAGCTTTCCAATTAACAAAAGTCTCAAGATACATCAGATTTGTCTCTAATCCCAATAACCCAAACTTTTCCTTGTTACATCATCCAATAATAACAAATAACTTGAACCCCAAGAGATGATACTGGGCTGGCCCCCACAGCATCAGAATGCTCCTCCAGCTCTAACTTACTCTCTTTCTTTGTAGTCCTACCTTAAAAACCTACTCGCTGTCGTATTTCCATATATATAGTCTTCCGTCTTCACAGAACTCAAAACCTATTATTTATATCCAGAACTTCTTCTTTATTATTGACCATGCCCTTGCTCATAGACTGAGCCTATAGTGCCATCATTTTGTATCTGCCTGAAGCACAAGTATTACAATCATTAGTACTATCAGTGGAAAATACCAAGGTTCCAACGCTTCTGACCCTCCTTGCCACCGACAAGAGAACCCTTGGTAACCTTCCAAGAGTCAACTTCAGCAAAAAAAGAATCACA